>OY726518.1:122129963-122202481 GCA_963383655.1 Bathymodiolus septemdierum | reverse complement strand
TAGTCCTTTCCTCCATGAGACAGTATAGTCCTTTCCTCCATCAATGAGACAGTATAGTCCTTTCCTCCATCAATGAGACAGTATAGTCCTTTCCCCCATCAATCAGACAGTATAGTCCTTTCCTCCATCAATGAGACAGTATAGTTCTTTCCTCCATCAATGAGACAGTATAGTCCTTTCCTCCATCAATGAGACAGTATAGTCCTTTCTTCCATGAGACAGTATAGTCCTTTCCTCCATCAATGAGACAGTATAGTCCTTTCTTCCATGAGACAGTATAGTCCTTTCCTCCATGAGACAGTATAGTCCTTTCCTCCATCAATGAGACAGTATAGTCCTTTCCTCCATGAGACAGTATAGTCCTTTCCTCCATCAATGAGACAGTATAGTCCTTTCCTCCATCAATGAGACAGTATAGTCCTTTCCTCCATCAATGAGACAGTATAGTCCTTTCCTCCATCAATGAGACAGTATAGTCCTTTCCTCCATGAGACAGTATAGTCCTTTCCTCCATCAATGAGACAGTATAGTTCTTTCCTCCATCAATGAGACAGTATAGTCCTTTCCTCCATCAATGAGACAGTATAGTCCTTTCTTCCATGAGACAGTATAGTCCTTTCCTCCATGAGACAGTATAGTCCTTTCCTCCATCAATGAGACAGTATAGTCCTTTCCTCCATGAGACAGTATAGTCCTTTCCTCCATCAATGAGACAGTATCGTCCTTTCCTCCATCAATGAGACAGTATAGTCCTTTCCTCCATCAATGAGACAGTATAGTCCTTTCCTCCATCAATGAGACAGTATAGTCCTTTCCTCCATGAGACAATATAGTCCTTTCCTCCATCAATGAGACAGTATAGTCCTTTCCTCCATGAGACAGTATAGTCCTTTCCTCCATCAATGAGACAGTATAGTCCTTTCCTCCATGAGACAGTATAGTCCTTTCCTCCATCAATGAGACAGTATAGTCCTTTCCTCCATCAATGAGACAGTATAGTCCTTTCCTCCATCAATCAGACAGTATAGTCCTTTCCTCCATCAATGAGACAGTATAGTCCTTTCCTCCATGAGACAGTATAGTCCTTTCCTCCATCAATGAGACAGTATAGTCCTTTCCTCCATCAATGAGACAGTATAGTCCTTTCCTCCATCAATGAGACAGTATAGTTCTTTCCTCCATCAATGAGACAGTATAGTCCTTTCCTCCATCAATGAGACAGTATAGTCCTTTCTTCCATGAGACAGTATAGTCCTTTCCTCCATGAGACAGTATAGTCCTTTCCTCCATCAATGAGACAGTATAGTCCTTTCCTCCATGAGACAGTATAGTCCTTTCCTCCATGAGACAATATAGTCCTTTCCTCCATCAATGAGACAGTATAGTCCTTTCCTCCATGAGACAGTATAGTCCTTTCCTCCATCAATGAGACAGTATAGTCCTTTCCTCCATGAGACAGTATAGTCCTTTCCTCCATGAGACAGTATAGTCCTTTCCTCCATCAATGAGACAGTATAGTCCTTTCCTCCATGAGACAGTATAGTCCTTTCCTCCATCAATGAGACAGAATAGTCCTTTCCTCCATCAATGAGACAGTATAGTCCTTTCCTCCATCAATGAGACAGTATAGTCCTTTCCTCCATGAGACAGTATAGTCCTTTCCTCCATCAATGAGACAGTATAGTCCTTTCCTCCATCAATGAGACAGTATAGTCCTTTCCTTCATCAATAAGACAGTATAGTCCTTTCCTCCATCAATGAGACAGTATAGTCCTTTCCTCCATGAGACAGTATAGTCCTTTCCTCCATCAATGAGACAGTATAGTCCTTTCCTCCATCAATGAGACAGAATAGTCCTTTCCTCCATCAATGAGACAGTATAGTCCTTTCCTCCATCAATGAGACAGTATAGTCCTTTCCTCCATGAGACAGTATAGTCCTTTCTTCCATCAATGAGACAGTATAGTCCTTTCCTCCATGAGACAGTATAGTCCTTTCCTCCATCAATGAGACAGAATAGTCCTTTCCTCCATGAGACAGTATAGTCCTTTCCTCCATGAGACAGTATAGTCCATTCCTCCATCAATGAGACAGTATCGTCCTTTCCTCCATCAATGAGACAGTATAGTCCTTTCCTCCATCAATGAGACAGTATAGTCCTTTCCTCCATCAATGAGACAGTATAGTCCATTCCTCCATCAATGAGACAGAATAGTCCTTTCCTCCATCAATGAGACAGTATAGTCCTTTCCTCCATCAATGAGACAGTATAGTCCTTTCCTCCATCAATGAGACAGTATAGTCCTTTCCTCCATCAATGAGACAGTATAGTCCTTTCCTCCATCAATGAGACAGTATAGTCCTTTCCTCCATCAATGAGACAGTATCGTCCTTTCCTCCATCAATGAGACTGTATAGTCCTTTCCTCCATGAGACAGTATAGTCCTTTCCTCCATCAATGAGACAGTATAGTCCTTTCCTCCATCAATGAGACAGTATAGTCCTTTCCTCCATCAATGAGACAGTATAGTCCTTTCCTCCATCAATGAGACAGTATAGTCCTTTCCTCCATCAATGAGACAGTATAGTCCTTTCCTCCATCAATGAGACAGTATAGTCCTTTCCTCCATGAGACAGTATAGTCCTTTCCTCCATGAGACAGTATAGTCCTTTCCTCCATCAACGAGACAGTATAGTCCTTTCGTCCATCAATGAGACAGTATAGTCCTTTCCTCCATCAATGAGACAGTATAGTCTTTTCCTGCATGAGACAGTATAGTCCTTTCCTCCATCAATGAGACAGTATAGTCCTTTCCTCCATCAATGAGACAGTATAGTCCTTTCCTCCATGAGACAGTATAGTCCTTTCCTCCATCAATGAGACAGTATAGTCCTTTCCTCCATCAATGAGACAGTATAGTCCTTTCCTCCATGAGACAGTATAGTCCTTTCCTCCATCAATGAGACAGAATAGTCCTTTCCTCCATCAATGAGACAGTATAGTCCTTTCCTACATGAGACAGTATAGTCCTTTCCTCCATCAATGAGACAATATAGTCCTTTCCTCCATCAATGAGACAGTATAGTCCTTTCCTCCATGAGACAGTATAGTCCTTTCCTCCATCAATGAGACAGTATCGTCCTTTCCTCCATCAATGAGACAGTATCGTCCTTTCCTCCATCAATGAGACAGTATAGTCCTTTCCTCCATCAATGAGACAGTATAGTCCTTTCCTCCATCAATGAGACAGTATAGTCCTTTCCTCCATCAATGAGACAGTATAGTCCTTTCCTCCATCAATGAGACAGTATAGTCCTTTCCTCCATCAATGAGACAGTATAGTCCTTTCCTCCATCAATGAGACAGTATAGTCCTTTCCTCCATGAGACAGTATAGTTCTTTCCTCCATCAATGAGACAATATAGTCCTTTCCTCCATCAATGAGACAGTATAGTCCTTTCCTCCATGAGACAGTATAGTCCTTTCCTCCATCAATGAGACAGTATCGTCCTTTCCTCCATCAATGAGACAGTATAGTCCTTTCCTCCATCAATGAGACAGTATAGTCCTTTCCTCCATCAATGAGACAGTATCGTCCTTTCCTCCATCAATGAGACAGTATAGTCCTTTCCTCCATGAGACAGTATAGTCCTTTCCTCCATCAATGAGACAGTATAGTCCTTTCCTCCATCAATGAGACAGTATCGTCCTTTCCTCCATCAATGAGACAGTATAGTCCTTTCCTCCATGAGACAGTATAGTCCTTTCCTCCATCAATGAGACAGTATAATCCTTTCCTCCATCAATGAGACAGTATAGTCCATTCCTCCATCAATGAGACAGTATAGTCCTTTCCTCCATGAGACAGAATAGTCCTTTCCTCCATGAGACAGTATAGTCCTTTCCTCCATCAATGAGACAGTATAGTCCTTTCCTCCATCAATGAGACAGTATAGTCCTTTCCTCCATGAGACAGTATAGTCCTTTCCTCCATGAGACAGTATAGTCCTTTCCTCCATCAATGAGACAGTATCGTCCTTTCCTCCATCAATGAGACAGTATAGTCCTTTCCTCCATCAATGAGACAGTATAGTCCTTTCCTCCATGAGACAGTATAGTCCTTTCCTCCATCAATGAGACAGTATAGTCCTTTCCTCCATCAATGAGACAGTATAGTCCTTTCCTCCATGAGACAGTATAGTCCTTTCCTCCATCAATGAGACAGTATAGTCCTTTCCTCCATCAATGAGACAGTATAGTCCTTTCCTCCATGAGACAGTATAGTCCTTTCCTCCATCAATGAGACAATATAGTCCTTTCCTCCATCAATGAGACAGTATAGTCCTTTCCTCCATGAGACAGTATAGTCCTTTCCTCCATCAATGAGACAGTATAGTCCTTTCCTCCATCAATGAGACAGTATAGTCCTTTCCTCCATCAATGAGACAGAATAGTCCTTTCCTCCATCAATGAGACAGTATAGTCCTTTCCTCCATCAATGAGACAGTATAGTCCTTTCCTCCATCAATTAGACAGTATTGTCCTTTCCTCCATGAGACAGTATAGTCCTTTCCTCCATCAATGAGACAGTATAGTCCTTTCCTCCATCAATGAGACAGTATAGTCCTTTCCTCCATCAATGAGACAGTATAGTCCTTTCCTCCATCAATGAGACAGTATAGTCCTTTCCTCCATCAATGAGACAGTATAGTCCTTTCCTCCATCAATGAGACAGTATAGTCCTTTCCTCCATGAGACAGTATAGTCCTTTCCTCCATGAGACAGTATAGTCCTTTCCTCCATCAACGAGACAGTATAGTCCTTTCCTCCATCAATGAGACAGTATAGTCCTTTCCTCCATCAATGAGACAGTATAGTCTTTTCCTGCATGAGACAGTATAGTCCTTTCCTCCATCAATGAGACAGTATAGTCCTTTCCTCCATCAATGAGACAGTATAGTCCTTTCCTCCATGAGACAGTATAGTCCTTTCCTCCATCAATGAGACAGTATAGTCCTTTCCTCCATGAGACAGTATAGTCCTTTCCTCCATCAATGAGACAGTATAGTCCTTTCCTCCATCAATGAGACAGTATCGTCCTTTCCTCCATCAATGAGACAGTATAGTCCTTTCCTCCATGAGACAGTATAGTCCTTTCCTCCATCAATGAGACAGTATAATCCTTTCCTCCATCAATGAGACAGTATAGTCCATTCCTCCATCAATGAGACAGTATAGTCCTTTCCTCCATGAGACAGAATAGTCCTTTCCTCCATGAGACAGTATAGTCCTTTCCTCCATCAATGAGACAGTATAGTCCTTTCCTCCATCAATGAGACAGAATAGTCCTTTCCTCCATGAGACAGTATAGTCCTTTCCTCCATGAGACAGTATAGTCCTTTCCTCCATCAATGAGACAGTATCGTCCTTTCCTCCATCAATGAGACAGTATAGTCCTTTCCTCCATCAATGAGACAGTATAGTCCTTTCCTCCATGAGACAGTATAGTCCTTTCCTCCATCAATGAGACAGTATAGTCCTTTCCTCCATCAATGAGACAGTATAGTCCTTTCCTCCATGAGACAGTATAGTCCTTTCCTCCATCAATGAGACAGTATAGTCCTTTCCTCCATCAATGAGACAGTATAGTCCTTTCCTCCATGAGACAGTATAGTCCTTTCCTCCATCAATGAGACAATATAGTCCTTTCCTCCATCAATGAGACAGTATAGTCCTTTCCTCCATGAGACAGTATAGTCCTTTCCTCCATCAATGAGACAGTATAGTCCTTTCCTCCATCAATGAGACAGTATAGTCCTTTCCTCCATCAATGAGACAGAATAGTCCTTTCCTCCATCAATGAGACAGTATAGTCCTTTCCTCCATCAATGAGACAGTATAGTCCTTTCCTCCATCAATTAGACAGTATTGTCCTTTCCTCCATGAGACAGTATAGTCCTTTCCTCCATCAATGAGACAGTATAGTCCTTTCCTCCATCAATGAGACAGTATAGTCCTTTCCTCCATCAATGAGACAGTATAGTCCTTTCCTCCATCAATGAGACAGTATAGTCCTTTCCTCCATCAATGAGACAGTATAGTCCTTTCCTCCATCAATGAGACAGTATAGTCCTTTCCTCCATGAGACAGTATAGTCCTTTCCTCCATGAGACAGTATAGTCCTTTCCTCCATCAACGAGACAGTATAGTCCTTTCCTCCATCAATGAGACAGTATAGTCCTTTCCTCCATCAATGAGACAGTATAGTCTTTTCCTGCATGAGACAGTATAGTCCTTTCCTCCATCAATGAGACAGTATAGTCCTTTCCTCCATCAATGAGACAGTATAGTCCTTTCCTCCATGAGACAGTATAGTCCTTTCCTCCATCAATGAGACAGTATAGTCCTTTCCTCCATGAGACAGTATAGTCCGTTCCTCCATCAATGAGACAGTATAGTCCTTTCCTCCATCAATGAGACAGTATCGTCCTTTCCTCCATCAATGAGACAGTATAGTCCTTTCCTCCATGAGACAGTATAGTCCTTTCCTCCATCAATGAGACAGTATAATCCTTTCCTCCATCAATGAGACAGTATAGTCCATTCCTCCATCAATGAGACAGTATAGTCCTTTCCTCCATGAGACAGAATAGTCCTTTCCTCCATGAGACAGTATAGTCCTTTCCTCCATCAATGAGACAGTATAGTCCTTTCCTCCATCAATGAGACAGTATAGTCCTTTCCTCCATGAGACAGTATAGTCCTTTCCTCCATGAGACAGTATAGTCCTTTCCTCCATCAATGAGACAGTATCGTCCTTTCCTCCATCAATGAGACAGTATAGTCCTTTCCTCCATCAATGAGACAGTATAGTCCTTTCCTCCATGAGACAGTATAGTCCTTTCCTCCATCAATGAGACAGTATAGTCCTTTCCTCCATCAATGAGACAGTATAGTCCTTTCCTCCATGAGACAGTATAGTCCTTTCCTCCATCAATGAGACAGTATAGTCCTTTCCTCCATCAATGAGACAGTATAGTCCTTTCCTCCATGAGACAGTATAGTCCTTTCCTCCATCAATGAGACAATATAGTCCTTTCCTCCATCAATGAGACAGTATAGTCCTTTCCTCCATGAGACAGTATAGTCCTTTCCTCCATCAATGAGACAGTATAGTCCTTTCCTCCATCAATGAGACAGTATAGTCCTTTCCTCCATCAATGAGACAGAATAGTCCTTTCCTCCATCAATGAGACAGTATAGTCCTTTCCTCCATCAATGAGACAGTATAGTCCTTTCCTCCATCAATTAGACAGTATTGTCCTTTCCTCCATGAGACAGTATAGTCCTTTCCTCCATCAATGAGACAGTATAGTCCTTTCCTCCATCAATGAGACAGTATAGTCCTTTCCTCCATCAATGAGACAGTATAGTCCTTTCCTCCATCAATGAGACAGTATAGTCCTTTCCTCCATCAATGAGACAGTATAGTCCTTTCCTCCATCAATGAGACAGTATAGTCCTTTCCTCCATGAGACAGTATAGTCCTTTCCTCCATGAGACAGTATAGTCCTTTCCTCCATCAACGAGACAGTATAGTCCTTTCCTCCATCAATGAGACAGTATAGTCCTTTCCTCCATCAATGAGACAGTATAGTCTTTTCCTGCATGAGACAGTATAGTCCTTTCCTCCATCAATGAGACAGTATAGTCCTTTCCTCCATCAATGAGACAGTATAGTCCTTTCCTCCATGAGACAGTATAGTCCTTTCCTCCATCAATGAGACAGTATAGTCCTTTCCTCCATCAATGAGACAGTATAGTCCTTTCCTCCATGAGACAGTATAGTCCTTTCCTCCATGAGACAGTATAGTCCTTTCCTCCATCAATGAGACAGTATAGTCCTTTCCTCCATCAATGAGACAGTATAGTCCTTTCCTCCATCAATGAGACAGTATAGTCCTTTCCTCCATGAGACAGTATAGTCCTTTCTTCCATCAATGAGACAGTATAGTCCTTTCCTCCATCAATGAGACAGTATAGTCCTTTCCTCCATGAGACAGTATAGTCCTTTCCTCCATGAGACAGTATAGTCCTTTCCTCCATGAGACAGTATAGTCCTTTCCTCCATCAATGAGACAGTATAGTTCTTTCCTCCATCAATGAGACAGTATAGTCCTTTCCTCCATCAATGAGACAGTATAGTCCTTTCCTCCATCAATGAGACAGTATAGTCCTTTCCTCCATCAATGAGACAGTATAGTCCTTTCCTCCATCAATGAGACAGAATAGTCCTTTCCTCCATCAATGAGACAGTATAGTCCTTTCCTCCATCAATGAGACAGTATAGTCCTTTCCTCCATCAATGAGACAGTATAGTCCTTTCCTCCATCAATGAGACAGAATAGTCCTTTCCTCCATCAATGAGACAGTATAGTCCTTTCCTCCATCAATGAGACAGTATAGTCCTTTCCTCCATGAGACAGTATAGTCCTTTCCTCCATCAATGAGACAGTATAGTCCTTTCCTCCATGAGACAGTATAGTCCTTTCCTCCATCAATGAGACAGAATAGTCCTTTCCTCCATCAATGAGACAGTATAGTCCTTTCCTCCATCAATGAGACAGTATAGTCCTTTCCTCCATCAATGAGACAGTATAGTTCTTTCCTCCATCAATGAGACAGTATAGTCCTTTCCTCCATCAATGAGACAGTATAGTCCTTTCCTCCATCAATGAGACAGTATAGTCCTTTCCTCCATGAGACAGTATAGTCCTTTCCTCCATGAGACAGTATAGTCCTTTCCTCCATGAGACAGTATAGTCCTTTCCTCCATCAATGAGACAGTATAGTCCTTTCCTCCATCAATGAGACAGTATAGTCCTTTCCTCCATCAATGAGACAGTATAGTCCTTTCCTCCATCAATGAGACAGTATAGTCCTTTCCTCCATCAATGAGACAGTATAGTCCTTTCCTCCATCAATGAGACAGAATAGTCCTTTCCTCCATCAATGAGACAGTATAGTCCTTTCCTCCATCAATGAGACAGTATAGTCCTTTCCTCCATCAATGAGACAGTATAGTCCTTTCCTCCATCAATGAGACAGAATAGTCCTTTCCTCCATCAATGAGACAGTATAGTCCTTTCCTCCATCAATGAGACAGTATAGTCCTTTCCTCCATGAGACAGTATAGTCCTTTCCTCCATCAATGAGACAGTATAGTCCTTTCCTCCATGAGACAGTATAGTCCTTTCCTCCATCAATGAGACAGAATAGTCCTTTCCTCCATCAATGAGACAGTATAGTCCTTTCCTCCATCAATGAGACAGTATAGTCCTTTCCTCCATCAATGAGACAGTATAGTCCTTTCCTCCATGAGACAGTATAGTCCTTTCCTCCATCAATGAGACAGTATAGTCCTTTCCTCCATCAATGAGACAGTATAGTCCTTTCCTCCATGAGACAGTATAGTCCTTTCCTCCATCAATGAGACAGTATAGTCCTTTCCTCCATGAGACAGTATAGTCCTTTCCTCCATCAATGAGACAGTATAGTCCTTTCCTCCATCAATGAGACAGTATAGTCCTTTCCTCCATGAGACAGTATAGTCCTTTCCTCCATGAGACAGTATAGTCCTTTCCTCCATCAATGAGACAGTATAGTCTTTTCCTCCATCAATGACAGTATAGTCCTTTCCTCCATCAATGAGACAGTATAGTCCTTTCCTCCATCAATGAGACAGTATAGTCCTTTCCTCCATCAATTAGACAGTATTGTCCTTTCCTCCATGAGACAGTATAGTCCTTTCCTCCATCAATGAGACAGTATAGTCCTTTCCTCCATCAATGAGACAGTATCGTCCTTTCCTCCATCAATAAGACAGTATAGTCCTTTCCTCCATCAATGAGACAGTATAGTCCTTTCCTCCATGAGACAGTATAGTCCTTTCCTCCATGAGACAGTATAGTCCTTTCCTCCATCAATGAGACAGTATAGTCCTTTCCTCCATCAATGAGACAGTATCGTCCTTTCCTCCATCAATAAGACAGTATAGTCCTTTCCTCCATGAGACAGTATAGTCCTTTCCTCCATCAATGAGACAGTATAGTCCTTTCCTCCATCAATGACAGTATAGTCCTTTCCTCCATCAATGAGACAGTATAGTCCTTTCCTCCATCAATGAGACAGTATAGTCCTTTCCTCCATCAATTAGACAGTATTGTCCTTTCCTCCATGAGACAGTATAGTCCTTTCCTCCATCAATGAGACAGTATAGTCCTTTCCTCCATCAATGAGACAGTATAGTCCTTTCCTCCATCAATGAGACAGTATAGTCCTTTCCTCCATGAGACAGTATAGTCCTTTCCTCCCTGAGACAGTATAGTCCTTTCCTCCATCAATGAGACAGTATAGTCCTTTCCTCCATCAATGAGACTGTATAGTCCTTTCCTCCATCAATGAGACAGTATAGTCCTTTCCTCCATCAATGAGACAGTATAGTCCTTTCCTCCATCAATGAGACAGTATAGTCCTTTCCTCCATCAATGAGACAGTATAGTCCTTTCTTCCATGAGACAGTATCGTCCTTTCCTCCATCAATGAGACAGTATAGTCCTTTCCTCCATCAATGAGACAGTATAGTCCTTTCTTCCATGAGACAGTATCGTCCTTTCCTCCATCAATGAGACAGTATCGTCCTTTCCTCCATCAATGAGACAGTATGGTCCTTTCCTCCATCAATGAGACAGTATAGTCCTTTCCTCCATCAATGAGACAGTATAGTCCTTTCCTCCATCAATGAGACAGTATAGTCCTTTCTTCCATGAGACAGTATCGTCCTTTCCTCCATCAATGAGACAGTATAGTCCTTTCCTCCATGAGACAGAATAGTCCTTTCCTCCATCAATGAGACAGTATAGTCCTTTCCTCCATCAATGAGACAGTATAGTCCTTTCTTCCATAAGATATATAGAATCTAAAACCGGGGAGAATACAAGATAGGGAAATCTCCGACACCCGAGGGTAAGATTTCAATCGTTCTCTTTACGAGGCTTGCCGAGTTAGAGAACGATTGTAATCTTACCCAAGGGTGTCGGAGATTTCCCTATCTTGTACTTTTCCGGTGTTTGATTTTATTTCTCACTAAACACCTAATTGTTTTTGTTTACATTCCATCGAGATTTTCCCGCAATTTATTTTTCCATTGCTGAAGTAAATATTCGATTTATCCATATGCAACCGTATCTCGGCAGTATTTCAAATGTATTTCATCATAAAGTACAATGTATTTAATAAATATATTATAAATGTTACTACAACAGAGATAAATACATGTAAAAAAATATTTGAATTTGATCAAAGGGAGGTAATTTCTTTCTTTACGTTAGTTACTAACAAGGGAGAGCACTCTATTATTTACTCAACGTAAGCAAACATTGACTGGAAGAGAGCCTGAAAAAAGAATCAAACACCGTGAAAGGTGCACGTTAGCTAGCAGAATATAATACATAAATGAATTTAAAAATACTTATGTAGTAGAATCGTGGTTAATTGTTTATTTTATAAAGGAAAAACATGGATAATTGGGGAATAGTTGACATAAACTGTACAGCATGCATTTGCCGGTAAAACGCACGTGATTTTTTTGTCTTGCACTAGTGCAGGATAAGAAAATCTCACATCGCTAAAAATAGGAACTGGTCTGTCTCAAAAATGAGAAAGCATAGTCCTTTCCTCCATCAATGAGACAGTATAGTCCTTTCCTCCATCAATGACAGTATAGTCCTTTCCTCCATTCATACAGGAAAGAAAAAGTCCCCATTTACAAAGTCAATATCAAATATATATGGGAAAATATGTTTCATACCTTTTGTTCTATATATATTGTTCATTTGCCTTAAATGTTTTATAAATAAGATATTTGTTTTCTTTTGGTCATTGTGTTGTCTGTTCTTCTTCGATGTACGAATTCTGCAAGCAATTATTGTAACGAATCTATATAGTTTTATGTGTGATGATAACTCGTATGCATTGCACCTAATGATCTCAGTTCAAAATTCTGTTCGTAACCATTAATAACTAATGCAGATCCATATTGAATTGCTGTCACAACCATACATTTTACTAATGAACATAGTCATATACGTGATGTTTATAACAAATTGTATATGGTTAGATTTATAATGATGGGTTACGTACTATACAAGTTAACATATCACGACATCGTCTTCTTATATTCGATATTCAATGGATTAGTACTGTTCAGTTCAGTAGTGTGAGAGTGTCATTTATTTTAGTAAATTAAAGTAAATTAACATTACTGATTATTTCATCAATTAGCCATTTCTGTTTTAGTAGTTTAACAGTACGGCTTAATTCAGTGATATGTAAGATATCGTTTATATCAGTAGTTTGACAGTGCCCTTTCCTTCAATAATTTGACCTTTTTTTTCTCAGCTACTTGATGATATTCTTTATTTTCGTTATCTGATAATACTTTTTTCACTTACGTGACCATACTGTTTATTTCGGTAATTTGTCAGTACTATTGTTTCCGTAATTTGATATTACAGTTTTTATCATTAGTTTGACAGTACTGTGCATTTTAGCACTTTAGTAGCACTGTTTATTTAATCAAATAAAGAATAATGTTCAGTAATTGGACAGTTCTATATCAGTAAACTACACCATAAAGCTTGTATTACTGTATGCATTTTTTTAATTAATTTCACAAGACTGTTTATTTCAATAATTTGACCATACTGTGTTAATTACTATTTTGTCAGTAATGTGTCATTATTGTTTTTATTTCGTAGTTTGACCTTATTGTTTATTTCAGTATTAGAGAAAACGTTTTTTCCAGTAATTTGACAGTTCTATATCAGTAAATTTCACGAAACAGATTTCATTAACATGGGTATTTCATTTTAATTATTTATATAGTTACAAGTTCAGAAGCAACATATCATTTGGTATAAAGTAATTTATTTGATAAATGCTAACTCTTGTTTAAAATGTCCTGTTAATAAGAGCAAAGTGTAGAAATGTGCATCACTTTGATCATGCTGTGCACATGAGGGACAGAAGCAGTGATATAACGAGTTGTCATATGTTGTAGAAAATAATTGTGTCACACTGAAAATATAGGTCTAAGTATGAAACAAGCCGAACGGTATCCGTTATGTCTCATATCAGGTTGACTTGGGTATAAGAGCTTACAATATCTCGTATACTAGTAAACCATATGTTGTGCACCTTTGACAAAACGTTAGCTCACATGTCTAACCCATCTTTTACTGTCATATTAAATATTGCTGGCTATTCAGGGTACTCAACAAAACATTGAATTGGTAGAAATGAGACAGAAACAAAACTGATTAATCAGCAAGTCAATGTGTTTGGTTTCAATTGTTGTTTCTATGGTTTATCTATTGAAAATCCTTGTTTGTCCTTTTGTTCTTTTTCCGTTGGCCATTGTGCTATCTGTTCTTATTCGATATACGGATTCTGATTACCCCTTTGGTATCTTCTACATAATATATCCAGTTATGTTTACTTGTAAGAGCAGATATCCGGGTTTCAATATGATTTGTTTACTTGTAAAGGCAAACATCCAGGGCTCAATATGATTTGCTTACTTGTAAAGGCAGATATCCAGGGCTCAATATGATTTGCTTACTTGTAAAAGCAGATATCCAGTGTTCAATATGATGCGTGTACTTGTAAAGGCAGATATCCAGGTGTTCAATATGATTTGTTTACTTGTAAAGGTAGATATCAGGTGTTCAATATGATTTGTTTACTTGTAAAGGCAGATATCAGGTGTTCAATATGTTTTGTTTAATTGTAAAGGCAGATATCCAGGGCTCAATATGATTTGCTTAATTGTAAAGGCAGAGATCCAGGGCTCAATATGGTTTGCTTAGTTGTAAGGGCAGATAGCAGGTGTTCAATATCAGTTGTTTAATAGTAAAAGCAGATATCAGGTGTTCAATATGATTTGCTTAATTGTAAAGGCAGATATCCAGGGCCCAGTAGGATTTGCTTACTTGTAGAGGCAGATATCCAGTGTTCAATATGATTTGTTCACTTGTAAAGGCAGATATCCAGGGCTCAATATGACTTGCTTACGTGCATAGGCAGATATCCAGAGCTCAATGTGATTTGCTTACTTGTAAGGGCAGATATCAGGTGTTCAATATGTTTTGTTTAATTGTAAAGGCAGATATCCAGGGCTCAATATGATTTGCTTAATTGTAAAGGCAGAGATTCAGGGCTCAATATGATTTGCTTAGTTGTAAGGGCATATAGCAGGTGTTCACTATCAGTTGTTTAATAGTAAAAGCAGATATCAGGTGTTCAATATGATTTGCTTAATTGTAAAGGCAGATATCAGGTGTTCAATATGATTTGTTTAATTGTAAAGGCAGATATCCAGGGCTGAGTAGGATTTGCTTACTTGTAAAGGCAGATATCCAGTGTTCAATATGATTTGTTTACCTGTAAAGGCAGATATTCAGGGCTCAATATGATTTGCTTACGTGCATAGGCAGATATCCAGGGCTCAATGTGATTTGCTTACTTGTAAGGGCAGATATCCAGTGTTCAATATGATTTGTTTACTTGTAGAGGCAGATATCCAGCGCTCAATATGATTTGCTTACTTGTAAAGGCAGATATCCTGTGTGCAGTATGATTTGTTTACTTGTAAAGGCAGATATCCAGGGCTCAATATGATTTGTTTACTTGTAAAGGCAGATATCCAGTGTTCAGTGTGATTTGTTTACTTGTAAAGGCAGATATACAGGGCTCAATATGATTTGTTTACCTGTAATGGCAGATATCCAGTGTTCAAAATGATTTGTTTAATAGTAAAAACAGATATCAGGTGTTCAATATGATTTGTGTAATTGCAAAGGCAGATATCAGGTGTTCAATATGATTTTTTTAAGAGTAAAGGCAGATATCAGATGTTCAATATGATTTGTTTAATTGTAAAGGCAGATATCAGGTGTTAAATATTATTTGCTTACTTGTAAAGGCAGATATCCAAAGGCTCAATATGATTGGTATTCTTGTAAAGGCAGATATCCAGGGCTCAATATGATTTGTTTACTTGTAAAGGCAGATATCCAGGGCTCAATATGATTTGTTTACTCGTAAAGGCAGATATACAGTGTTCAATATGATTTGCTTAATTGTAAAGGCAGATATCAGGTGTTCAATATGATTTGCTTACTTGTAAAGGCAGATATCAGGTGTTCAATATGATTTGTTTACTGTACAGGCAGATATCAGGTGTTCAATATGATTTATTTAATTGTAAGTGCAGATATCAGGTGTTCACTATGATTTGCTTAATTGTAGAGGCAGATATCAGGTGTTCAATATAATTTGCTGACTTGTAAAGGCAGATATCAGGTGTTCAATATGATTTGATTAATTGTAAAGGCAGATATCCAGGGTTCAATATGATTTGTTTAATAGTAATGGCAGATATCCGGGGCTCAATATGATTTGTCTAGTAGTCGTTTGGTTTCATATTCAAGACAATTAAAACTTTGATGTCATGGCACCTAATATTATTGAAGAATAATTGACAATCGCTTAGTTCTATTGTTAGTTTTCGTGACTGTTGTAGGCTAATTTGTGAGGACAGTATCAACAGATACTAGTGAAAATGTAGATGTGTGCACAGAAATCATGACATACCATGCTGATACATACGTCTTATTTTGATATGGTTTTTCAGGGGGTGGGGGGTTGATATGAGTTTATTGACCACTGTTGCATTGTCATATTATGTAGGCCTATATTTGCTCCCGTTATAATTCATTTATCACTCTTTTTCCTGGTCCTATTTTTTCTTTTTGATTTTCCTGAAAATGGAAAAGAAGACACTATAACACTTTCCTTATTAAACATGTTTGACATTTTGAAAATAAGATTAGTCGTTCTAGGCAATGAATTCATCAAATGATGACACAAATGAAGATTCTGTTTATTGGATTGAAAATTGAAAATGTTCCAAATCAAACATGCTATGTTGATACCACCATGTTATTTAAAACTTTACATGTGAAATAAGATCTGGCGTGTCTATTTTCTTTTCATCGTCTTTAGATTTAAAATGTCTCATTGAAAATATAAAGTAGTGCCCATATTTTTCGCTCACTAGCTTTTAAAGATTTTGTTTCTATTATATTGGAAAAAAAAACCCTTGATATATCTAATACTAAGACACGAAGTAGAATCAAGTAGACACTTGCAAAGATGCTACTATTTCAATATAATATTACAGTCAACAAACGTGTCACGTGATCACCAATATGAAATTGTTGTTAACAATGTTTCACTACTAGTTGTTTCTCGCTAACATGGAAATCCGTCGATGTAAACGTCTGACTTGACATATAAAGCAATGTTCGATGATATGGAGCCCGACGTTGGTGATTGAAGGGTACTTAATCAAAATAAATGTACAGCAAAGCATGTCGGGTAACAGTTACCTTCGACGGACCATGCTTACAAATTGTAAATTTGCATTTTGAATTTCCAGTGAACTTCAAATTAAAATTGATACAAGCAAGTCCGCTAAATACTTAGGCATATTTCCTAAGCGGAGCACAAAGTGACCATTACGTTGTAGAATTCATGATAATTGTGATGCCTTTGGTTTTCACAATGTCAATTTCCCATTTTTGCAGAAAGCATTCCCAACTCCTCAAGATATGGGTTAATATTCTTTTCTTATTTCGGTGCATTTGAAGAAAGGGACTTTTGACATACAAATTTGTTGTTCATGGATACCAACTATCTCAACTGAAATCACCTCTCAAAATTTTTAGTGGTCGTCATCATGATCTTGTTCATTATTTTGGTATTTCCTTGTCTCAACTGCTTACAGCTATGTTACCTTGATAGATGATTGTTGCTAACAAGGAGACTTTTTTTCTTTTTTCTTTTTTTTCTTTTTTTCCACAATTGATATCTTTAATGAAATCTTTTCATTTGTTAGTGGAAAAACATAAGTACCAGTACCTTATCTTGGCCTCATTGATATTATCAGCATGTTATAGATATATAGTGTTAGTCGTGTTAGTACAATACAATTAAATTTATCAATGAAAAAGAATACGGATTTTGAGAGTCATTTCATACATATATAAGTGTTTCTAATTTTAATCTTGTTTGTTTACTTCCTATTTACTTTCGTTTTTGGCCCACGTGTTGGGAGATTTGAAGCGAAAATTCTAAAATGTTCTTATTTTTTGTTATCAATACAAGGGTGGACACAGAAATGTGCTGTCCAAAAGGCAAGTGTGGATGTCATATTATTAACTTTAAAAAAAAAATCGTGGACACAGGGGTCCTGGATTTTTTAATAAAAAACTAATCCTGGATTATTATTTTTGCTTAAAGTATGGTCCTGTGTTTTTATTTCAAATTTTCATCATAGCCCCCCTCCCCCTCACAAGGGATATAAAATTGTATCATTAATAATAGATTAATAAATAATAAATTCAGATTTTCTATTTAAAATAAATCTCATTTACAAAACCACTGATATGTGTTCAATTTTTAACGCTGATTTAAGCTTTAGTAGCAACAAATTTATATTTTTCTCTTTAAACTGTCGAAGCATAACATTAATTTAACTGTAAAATTCACAAATAAAATTAACCCCCCCCCCCCCCCCCCCTCTTTTTCCCTTTTTTCTTGTTTAAATCAATGGTCAACAATATTCCAGAATCAAACAAATGAATAAATATAACATAGATTTCTTTTACATGCATCTTTTTACCATGCGTTGTCAGTGTGTTTTAAATCGGTCATCCAATCAGGACGCTCATTATTCTTGTCTAAGATAAAAATACATCGCTAAAATTACCTGTGGGTGTTTCCCCACTTCAACTCGTAAATTTACATAGAAATCGGAGATATTTCGTCATAAAACTTCACACATGGTTTTGTCTATCATATTTTTTGAAGATAAACATAACATTTTATTGCATTTATCAATATTTCATGAATATCAACAGTTTTTTCAACACCGCATCTGTTTCTCGATACAGCCGCAACTTCAACTCGTAAATTTACATAGAAATTGGAGATATTTCGTCGTAAAACTTCCCGCATGGTTTTGTCTATCATATTTCTTGAAGACAAGCATAAAATGTTATTGTATTTATCAATATTTTATGAGTATCAACAGTTTTTTCAACACCGTATCTGTTTCGCGATACAGCCGCCCGATTACTGTGACCCGTGACCCAGATTAGCGCGTTCCACCAGTTTTTTCTTATTAATGTTGTTTAATTATATATGGATTATTAAATACAACAGAGATACAAAATAGATTATTTAAGACATTATTCTATCCAGAAAATATTTGAGTTTTGAAAAAAGAAATACTTCTATTCAACAACAGGAATATAATTAAACATTCAAACCATAGGGTCTTCATCATCACCTTGCTGGCTGTGAGTAAATATAATTATTTTTTTCCATTTATGTCTTACTTGAAAAATAAAAAGAGCAAAATAACAAAGCAAAATATAGAGAAACACAGAAATAAATACAGAAAACAACATACAATGTAACAAAACAAAATACACATATAAGAGACAACACACAGTGTGTGACATCAACATTACTTGTACAATTTATGTTTATACTAACAAGATATAAGTATATGGTATGATTTACTCAATATGATACTTGCCAACATATAACAGCGTACGCTGCAAATATACACATCATGCAGTACACACTGCAAATATAAACAACAGTGTACACTGTACATGTATATGTATCATGTATTATTGCACATTAGATTTACATTATTTACATGTGCATGTATGAAATATTTGATATTTGTTGCCTATAATTCTTGTAAAACTGTTTTTAGTATCTTCCTAATATGGTCATTTTTTTCATAGAAAAGTATCAATTTAATTTCTCTGACAAGAATATTGATTATATCACATATTTCTCTCCTTTGATTTGAAACATAATAGCTTTTATATATGGAGAATCCTATTATTGTGAGTAAATAATTCATATCATCATATTCTTCTTTTATTTTGTACCCTGTAACTAAATTTTTCAAGGTTAGAATATGTTCATCTAATTTAAGTTTTGAAAACAGGTTTTTCATTATCCTCCAAAATGTTTCCAATCTTTTGCATTCAAAGAAAAAGCGTTCATAATTTTCTGTAATTTGACAATTATTACACAAGTTATTAGTGGTTATATGCCATTTGAATAATAATTCTTTACATGGTAAAATATAATGGATTAATTTCCATTTATAAACTTTAAATTTGTTTTCTTTCATGTTTTTAAACTTTTCAGACTTTTCTCAATCTCACAATAAAATTTAATATTTATTTTTTTCAGCCAAATACTGAATCCCAAGGGAATTGAAATATTTTGGCTATATAGTAGATTTTTGTATATATTTTTACTAGTTTGGTTATTTAAGTTTTGTGAGTTTAAATATATTGGGGTATTAAAAAAGCTGACATTCACCTTTGTCATGATTGACTCTTCATTTTTTATTATTTGTTTCCATTCTGCAGGGATTTATTTTTTAACTATGGATGTTTCTGACATCCAGTTTTGTTTACATATAAGATTTTGTAGAATCACCACTTCAGATATGTTCCCTTGATCATCTATAATGTCGTTGATGAATATAATTCCACTATTGATCCAATGTTCTATCATTAGTGATTTCCCTTTGTATTTAATGAACTTATTTCCCCATATTATTTGCTTCCTGACTTGAAAATATTGTTTAGGTTCCTTTATATTTTTTTTTATTACATATGATCCATGTTTTAATTAATGGAGAAACATATTTTTTACCACACAAGGAGACAACAGAACCAATGGATTCTAGTAGTAAAATTGAGGTCATCACGAGAGTTGTAGGATCACCATTATTTCTTACAGAATGTCTGTGTCACAAATTATCACGGATATGTACTCGTTGACGTATTGAAATCTCATCATTTCCTAGTTCATGACTTACCACCAAATGTTTTGCATGAATATCACGATGGTTTCTACTAGTGGAGCAGGAACTACTTGCACTTGTGTATGCACAACCAGATTTCATACCGATGTCACTTTTAGAACTTTGTTCCTCCTGTGACCTACATTTTAAACCGACAATATACACAGCCTATGTTATTCCTATTACGCCATGTGCTTACCTTTCCTAAGCACAGTTATCTTGTATGTATTGTCCCCATTTATTCTAAATGCATTGTGTTAGGTATTGTGATGTCCAGTAAGATCTCCACGTATGAACAAATTTATATAAGCCAGTCTGTTCCTTTGTCAAAATATTGTATTGTCCACCACAATTTCCAGGCCTGCGCTGGGGTTTTTGACCGTTGACAGCACACAGTGTCATTCTTTCTTTTGGTAGAGTATGTGATGTCAGATCTTTTGTTAGAGTATGTGATGTCAGATCTTTTGTTAGAGTATGTGATGTCAGATCTTTTGTTAGAGTATGTGATGTCAGATCTTTTGTTAGAGTATGTGATGTCAGATCTTTTGTTAGAGTATGTGATGTCAGATCTTTTGTTAGAGTATGTGATGTCAGATCTTTTGTTAGAGTATGTGATGTCAGATCTTTTGTTAGAGTATGTGATGTCAGATCTTTTGTTAGAGTATGTGATGTCAGATCTTTTGTTAGAGTATGTGATGTCAGATCTTTTGTTAGAGTATGTGATGTCAGATCTTTTGTTAGAGTATGTGATGTCAGATCTTTTGTTAGAGTATGTGATGTCAGATCTTTTGTTAGAGTATGTGATGTCAGATCTTTTGTTAGAGCATGTGATGTCAGATCTTTTGTTAAGAGGATGTGACGGCAGATCTTTTGTTATTATCGCACATCAGAAGATAAATATAGTTGAAAAATAATCTATGCAATATATGGAAACGACACAAAGCATTTTACTTTGATTGATTGATTGATTGACATCCAGCGAACGGTATTTCAGGTCGAGAAAAGTTCAATGATATATACAAATTGCATAAAACTTAGTGTCAACGATTTTTGACTGGCACTGCAAAAGTTGGGTAGGGACGAGAAATTTAATCTTTTGTAGTGGCTACAATGCGTCTACTCTTTTCCGAACTCTACAAAAGAGGTCTTTAGCGTGCAAGGAATGTGGCACACTCCAAACCCGTTAACCACTATTGTCCACGTTCTGGCAACTCCACATCGAGAGAGTTCAACTATGATTCACCCGGTGTTGTGCTGGGCAGATCTGTGTGTTTGGCCATGGGAGCATTCACCAGTGCTCCGCATTTTTATTCGTGCTTGTAGTAAAAACAAAATTCAGAGAAAAACATTATATTTCAAATTGATACGAGGATGTTGAATAGTTTATTTAAAACATTTGGAGACTCAATGGTCCTGTATTAAAGTGTACTATATTTGTCATCTATCGTCACGAAACTTCTTACCACTGCAGTTGACATATGATAAATTTAATCTATTTAATCTTGCACATGATTAATTTCTTCATGCAATATATTTTATCATGGTTCCATTCTGTTAATTGATTTCATAATAAATCATACAATATCCTGGAGTATTTTGCACTTCTTTAATTAAATGGAAGTCTTGGCTATGTTTTATTTATCTTATTAAGCCCCAGTCAAATTGTTATATAATATTTCCAAGAATAAATCTTATTGGAATTATGGGCCATATGTTTACCACACCAATAAGAATTCGTAAGTTTACGTCTTGCATATATACCCCAAACTATTTTGATTTATTGATTAACTGATTTTAGCTTTGAAAATATTTAAGCCATATTGTGTCGAGAACAAACCATACTCATTCATTTCAGTTTATTTCAAAATGAGAGACAACTCCCACATTAAATTAATACCATTGATAACGCTATTGAAAAAAAAAGAAACACATGCCTTCCGGAGCACTTACATTCTAGAACACTTGTACTTTGATTTCAATGAGTGTTCCTATTTTCTCACTTATGAGATCGTTTGATTTCTGTTTCCATCCGTGCGAGATATTCTTGTCTAGCACCCGTGTCATGCACAGGACACACCTCACGCACACTGTTTATACTTCCAAACGTTTTTAGCAACCACTTACAATCTGACTTGCATGTACATTGATGTTATTCTGTCAATAGATAATTCAAGCTTTGTTTACTAGATTCTATTAATATATCACTAAAGGACTTGAGATAAAAGAAGCAACAGATTCCTCTGTTTCATTTCGCTACACTTACCTCAAATTTGACACCAGTGGTAAACTTTTTACCAGACTCTATGACAGGAGAGACGACTTCAATTTTGCCATTATAAATATTTCCCGCCTTGATAGTAATATGTCAACCGCTTCCGCGTATCGAGTTTATATTTCCCAATTCATACGTTACGTTCGTGGTTGCAGTTTACATTCATTCTTTTAACCACCATTGCCATCTTTTGAGTACCAAACTATCCAATCAGGGGTTTCGAAAGAGTTGTCTCATCTTGCGTCAAGAAGGTATTAACACCTTGTTGAAAAAGTATTCTGTCACTTGCGTACAAATGACCAAAGATAGCATTGACAATTCTATGTTTGGATTCAAATTCAGCATTGTTTCTTACGATGATCTTCTTTACTATCAAATATTTAAATAATAGTTGAGGATATGACATATGACATCTTTGTGTCACGAAGATGAAATATACTATGCATAATAATCAAGATTAAAGCGTACCCTATGTTGCCAGTTCCTATTTGATTGCCCTTTCGGTGTTCTCTAATGTGTATTATAACAGCACTGTTTAAGCGACCGCATCATTTCACTAAGTGGGGTACTTTGGGCACATATATCTAGTTTTACCCCGCAACGTTTCACTGTGACGTTATTGTGTCATATTTATCAACAATATTTCACTGTATTTTATTTATTCTGTTTTAAGAATCTCAAAAGAAAATATGCTATAGCTATGTCTGCAGTAAAAGAGAGACAACAGAAATATTGTGAAACTGTTTACTCGCGTATTGGCATAAATCACATGTGGATTTTGAAAAACTCTAAAGATCTTTTGGATAGCCTTAAATCAAGATCTTTCGCTCAGGTATCCTCCATCAAAACGTTTGATTTTTCAACTCTATATACCACCCTACCGCATGACAAATTAAAAACCCGCTTAAAAGAAACAATTCACAAAGCTTTCAATCATAACTATAGCTCAAAATGTGTTGTGTTAGGCTACAATTCCACATATTTTTCAAACAAAATTCAAAAAGGTAAAACATGTTACTCCGAGGAACAAGTGATCAGTATGCTGGAGTTCCTCATCGATTACATATTTGTCTCCTTTGGAGGGACACTGTTTCAGCAGGTCATCGGCATACCAATGGGTACGAATTGTGCCCCTCTTCTAGCCGATTTATTTTTATACTCATACGAGTCGGAGTTTCTTCAAAAGCTTGAAAAAGATAAGAAGATTCATGAGGCTAGAACCTTTAATTTCACATACAGGTATATTGATGACGTTTTATCTATCGATAATTCTAGATTTGCAGAATTTCTTCCATTGATATATCCTCCAGAGCTGGAAGTTAAAGAGACCACAGATACAGCTGTGTCCGCATCATTTTTGGACTTATACCTCGAATTTGACGACAGTGGTCAACTCAGTACTAAAATATATGATAAACGGGACGACTTCATTTTTAGAATCATAAATTTTCCAAATATATGCAGCAATATACCAGCTTCTCCTGCATATGGTATTTACATCTCGCAATTGATTCGCAATGCAAGGGCCAGTAGCAATTATTCTGATTTCCTGAAACGTCATCTTTATCTGAGAAACAGGCTACTGGACCAGGACTATAAAAAGATTCGCCTTATTCGATCTCTTTTATATTCCGATACCAAAATCTTGTCGAAATATATTCCGTCTCTGCAGAAACGATGATAAACGATGCATTTTCATATAGTGAAAATGTATAAAGATAAGGATATCAACAAAAATGTCAAAAATATTTTTCTATCAATGTGTGACGTCAAATTGTTTTTGACATTTGCTTCACTGGGTTTGGTACTGCTTTGACAACTATTTTACCTATTTTGTTTCAGTATTGTTATAAATACTGCTATAGTGACAGCCGGAACCTTTGAGCCGTAATGAAAGTGGGAGATTTGGCGCTTTAAAATCTGATTCAACCACCATTTCTTTAGAAATGCCTGTACCAAGTCAGGGTCATTACGGTTTTCACAGTTTTCTGGTTGTTGACTGATTTTGTCTGTTTATATACTTATGAGTTTTGACTTTCCCTTTGTAAGATTGTTCGGAGTTCGGTAATTTTGTTATTACCCTTATTTACAATAGAAATTTGCAGCGTTACCGCATAGCAAGTAAAATTGCATATGTCACCGTCAAATTCCAGGTAAAATCTTCAAATAACAGACTGTTATTCCCTCATTCTTATCAAACATTTTAATGTAAGTTAGAAATACAGTCAAACGTCGTTGATATGAACCAGTCCAGGGTCGGTTAATGTTTCAATCATCTAGAACTCGGCACTCCTAGTTCACGCAGATTGAAATCTTCGGGTGGATGATTTTTCATGATCTTAATCTTTCATCGGTGTTGGATTCTATTTATTCAAATGATAGCGTTGTCATGGTGTTTATCTGTTATTTACTCGACTTCTTTGATGTTTATAAATCATATTATTGTTAGTTCGATTTCAAAGAATTTGATCAAGTATGTAGATCAAACCAGTAATATGACTACAAATCATTCCTGAAAAAACAAAGTGGTGTTTTCTTAGATTAGAAAATTAAAATTGATAAAAAAAAAAAAATTAAATGCAATTTACAATTCGTGATAAGGGTAATAACAGATTTGATGATATATTTATTCCTACAAGAAACAAAGAAATGATGTCATATTAATGCCTCGACTGCAGTACATTCATCATCTTGAACCAAGATAAAACAAATTCTAGTAGAAATATAGAATAACGGCAGTAATGATGATTCAAATAAACGTTTGAGAAAACCAAAGATGCAGTCAAGAATGGACACAGGTAACACTTGCCCCTAGACACAGAACACAGGCAAAGCAAAGAACACAACATAGAAAATTAGACGTTTTCGCTAGAATACAGTGTGATGATTCCAATGTCAACAGCATTAGAAATAGGCACCTACATATTCAAACTAATTCAAGTTAAAGTACGATAAAATCTAAAATCTATAATCTGTACTTTAAGAATCCTGATAAACAGATAAATGTATAATAACTTATTAATACTTTGGGTAATAAATATTGATATTGCTATAAAATCAGAATTGTAAATATCATTTAACACCATCAAAGAGCGATACACTTTTATGAAATAATACAGTATTTCAAGAAAAAATATTCTTCAATTTAGGTCTTTGATGTAAATATTGAATATGATAGCTCGACATTTTAATAGATAAAACAAGCAAACAGATTTGTATATATATACAATGTAGGACTACTACATTTAATAATCAAAGTCAACTGTTATATCACTTTAGTAATAATTTATTCCAGATATTGATATAATGAACTTCATAGCGTGATGGCTGTAAAGTCCATACAAAAACGTTTGATAAAACTATATAAACAATCAAGAATGGAGAACCTAGAGATACAAACAACAATGTGCACGAAGATGTAGAACAAAAACAAAGACAAACACGTACTACAGAAAACAGAAAGGATGAAAAACACGAACCCCACTGAATATTAATAAAAACATGAGGGAGGTTGTTGTGAATTCAGGTGTTCGCGAAGGGTAAACAGTCTTGGTTCCTTATAAGGCACCCACCGTGTTATATATAGAATCAAGTCCGGTAAATGTATTGTCAGTGGCAGAGAAAAGACAACACATATACGTGCAGGGGAAACGATCCCTAAGTGATGCAACTGACAATGCACACAGTATCAGTAGTATTCAGTAGCTATCATTTTCCGATGATATTATTAGATGAAAACTATCGAGATGTCAGATGTGGTTTATATCTCCTTGGACATCAAATAGTTTAAATAATATTTAAGGGGTCACATTCAAGGAATTAGAGCCCCTATGGTTAATTCAGATATCAGAATATAAAGAATATAAAACAACATTATCCGTTTTTAAAATACATACATATGCAACATTTCTTTTTATTTCAACTGATATAGACGCTTTGCTGATATTATGGTAAAGACAGTTATTAATAATAGATTGCAGCCTAGGATGTAGAAATATGACATTGTTTCACCGTCAGGACGTGCAATTCTTCAAAATGTCACCTGACGTTTTGTGTTGGAATAATAAAATACAAATCTTGCCATTTGGGCAGGACGTAAATCTATGAATCTCCTCCCTTCGTGTACCTAAATAACAACTTGAAGTAAGTTTGACAAGTGTATTCATTAGTGGTATGTCTCAATATAAAATGTTCAAATCTTATTCATTTTCTCCCCTTTCGCCTTGAGACGATAAAACCATCCGTCCATAGTCCCATTTGACGTTAAGCAACAATCAATCAATGAACCAATCAAACAATGTAAGTTGGGGATAAAAGCCAGTCTACGACAACCCAACGAACGGGACGAAATATTTATGATACGTGTAGAAATATCATTTATATACAATATTAAGTATGTCCAAAACACTTGGCGACAAATTACTTCATGAAAAATATTGATCAAACCTGCGAATTGCTTAAAAATTAAAAAGACGAAAAGACACATTGTAAGAAACAGAAAACCAGAAAACCGAATAAAATTAGCATTTATTTCCTCATTTATAACATATATAAAAATAATAAGAGAGTATGAACTATTGTCTGAGCTAATTGTCATCATACTGAACAAGATGTCAAGCTGTCGACTTCCTATTATAATCAATGTGGAGGATTTACAATCCCATATAAAAGTCACAACTGATTATCTGTAAAGCCTTTCTTCCCTTACAACTTTATTTGTCTCGTCTGGCTTGTTCCGTTGTTCGTTTTGCTGACATTGGTAGAATTGTTGAGCATCACTGGTTTTCTTAGTTTTTGGATCCGCGAGTTACAAACATTACAGTGCCTGGTCCTTAGCTAGTTGGTCATTTTCATCATTACATTTCCTCATTCTTTTCATATTGTTTATAAATTAGTGTACATATATATTTGAATAATATAAAGTATAAAGTTCAAGATTATGATTTACGTCACGATAACTGATGGTCACGTGACTATTTTTCAAATCAGATTACAGACGCTGATGAAGCTTGTCGGTCTAGCGAAATATCCTTCAACTTGATTATAATTATAGTCTTTTTGCAGACTTATAGTTATTTTTGTTATATTTTAACATCTTTTTTTGGTGTTGTTGTGCAACATTTTAGACGTTTATATATATATATATATATATACGTCTGAAAATTAAACCAAACAGTGTTAGAATTAGATTTTAGAGCTGTCACATTTTTGTTCTTCCCTCGACGGGATTTGAACCCACACCATTGATACACTGCAGCACCATTCGCTTAGCTTTACGTCCAGCGCCTAGTCCACTCGACCACATCCACTCCCTATATATATATATATATATAGAGAGAGAGAGAGAGAGAGAGAGAGAGAGAGAGAGATACTACTTAGTAATGTACTGCTATAGATGGATACAGTCTGGATTACGGTAGTTGTCAATGTACAATATGCTTACATTTCATAGTCAATGTAATAAAAGAGTAGCAATGTAAACATGGCCATACGTATCAGATTGCTGTATATTATAAAGTCTGAAATATTATTCACCGTGCATTGTATAATGTATTCTATGAAGTAAAAGTGATTAAAACATATATATATTTTTTTTATCAATTAACGCAAATGTCATTGAAAAGGTAATAGATTTGAAAAGATGATAACATATGGAATATAATGTGTATGCTCTGATAGACATATAGTCTTCGATTTAAGTTGTATTATTCCTCAGGTTTCTTGCCAAAATGTATGTCTATTTTCACTGCTCCTCTCGAATGTTTGACGCAATTCTTCTATAGGTAATTTATGCATTGTCTACTGCAATCTCACGGGTATTGACTTTGCAATCTCACTGAGGGATACTTGTATCACGGAGTGACTCTGATACTGCAAATTATTGGTCTGTATGATGCAAGTACCTAATGACGATACCACTAAAGCGATTTTTTTTTTGAATTTTAGATTAACATCAGTATCACTAGCATAACTATATCATATCAGACATTAGATACTGTTTGTAATGTTTCAATTTGCAATAATATTCCTCTTTATGGTAACCGTAAATGCTTACATAAATAAATCCGACTGTTTGCCATTTTATACTTGTTGGTTTGGAGGATGAGTTTGAAGATACCACAGGGGTAATCAGAATCCGTATATCGAAGAAGAACAGACATCATAATGACCAAATGAAAATAAATAAATGGACAAACAACGATCTACAAAACATACATATAAAACTAAAGATCGAGTAACACGAACCCGGTGATAAGTCATGAACGAGGAAAGGACCGGGAAATGTTTACGACAAGTGGAACATATCTGTGTTCATTCAACACGATATTCCATAGAGGACAACCAAGTCATGGTGGCGACCGTAAAACTGTATTATTGGTATTAGTACATTGGCAGAATAATACTTTTTTAATATCAAAGCTTCAGAAAGTTCTTTTTGTTCTTAATATCAGGATGTTTGTTTACATTTAGGAGGCCTGGTTAAAGTAGCTAACCTCTTGACAATAAACCTAACACCACTGTGCTACCGTCGCGCCCGAATACCAACCTAAATTGTTAAGATATCCAGTTACCTACCCATATCCTTGAGTCGCGCTGGTAATTTCGTTATTATACCTGTCTGAGCTCTCCTTCCCTGATATGTCTTGTAGTCATGATATAGCTCCTCAAAGTGAGCATATGTACTCATACAGGTATTCCTTAATTTTAAAGCTTTGGCAGTGTTCTAAGTTCCTCAATCGTAAGCTCTTGTGATGATCATCATAATCTAGAAAATAATTATGATATGGAATGTCTCTATTAAAAGCAAGGTATAACTGATGTGTATTTTTGTGTTTGCTTTTGTTGTTTGTATTGCAGACATAATTTAATCAGGAATTATCAAATGCATTCTGCTATAACAGGATTATTCTCACAAGTCAATATTTCCCCTGTGTTGTAACACAATCTATAATATAATTTATTTCACACATCAATACAAATTGGTGTTAAAACAGCTTAGCATGACGATAAAATTATCATTTTTGTTTCACAACAAACATCACGAAGGAGACATGGTCTAAAATCTCCATGCTAATCATTTTTTACAACTCATCAACACCGTCGATTTCTGAATTAAAGTCATTACTGGTTGCAGTTATCATTGATACATTTTCCTTGGTGAATAATCTGGGACGATTTGTGTAGGAAGTCGTTGTGATATAGAAGCAAATTACGTAGTAAAGATTACGTCCTAAATTTAAATTGTTTCCCTGCAGTCATACTTTATAGATAAAATAATACGACTAGACAAGCTCTTCACTTAATACATCATGTTTTGTCAGTCAGAATTAGAAAGCAATATGAACACACATAGCAAATAGCAAGTTCGCTTTTTTCAGGACATACAATGGAGTTGAAGAAATATTTGAATGGTTTTTTTTTTCAATTTGGAAATACATATAAGAAAATTTACATGGAATTTGATATCAAATGATCATGGTTATCCTGAATATATAGTGACGATGGACAGTACATCCTATCAAAGTAGTCTGTACCATCGATAACGCATCATAAAAGTGCAGAATTCAATTTTCTCTAAATCATGCAGTATTTCAACTCCTATATACGGAAGTCAAAAATCGGGCATTTTTACAGAATGTCTAAATAAGGGTAATAACAAAATTACCGAATTCTAAGTGATAATTTGGCAGATATCCAGTTCTTATGAAAATATTTTGTCATATCTATATTCATCACTTAGCGTGGACCGTTGAATTATGCCTGTGATACAATGTGGCAATTAAGTCGTAATTGTTTATAGTCTTTCTTTCCAAAAAGAAACACATATAAGCATAATTACGGATTTTATTATCATTTCATGATGTGTATTAGATGTAATTTCTAGTAATGATTACCGTATATATATATAACATTCAGACTTACCCTTCGGCTGTTTGATTAACTGATGACTTTTGAAAAGAATAAACATATATTTTATCAGGTGAAATATTAAAATACCACCAAGTATGGAAATAAATCATAAATCGTCTATAAGATTGAAAAAATGAATTATCTGATTGTTATTCCAGACCGTGCGCACCTAATTAGATATCTAGGTTTTTATTATCAGACATTCACTATAGTGCACTGATGGCAATGACTTTACTTAGTCAGACAGACATTCACTATAGTGCACTGATGGCAATGACTTTACTTAGTCAGACAGACATTCACTATAGTGCACTGATGGCAATGACTTTACTTAGTCCAGACATTTAAACATTCTAGAACAGTCTATATTGCTGAACTTCCCGCATTGGTCTGTTTGTGATTGGTATGCCATTCATATTACATATCTTTGGGTCAGAGTTAAATCTTTGAGACAATGAATGTCTATAGATTAGGTTGAGGTATTGTTATTCATCGTCATCTTCAGGCATTTATATTTTAGATGTATATCATTATTATCAGACATATCTAGGGATGACATCTAAGACAGCTCCAACGAACTGACAAAAAACCCAGTCCATGGACATATGTATATAGATGATTGTCGTAAAGTTTCGTTTTTAACCTGCCCTCATTGTCACATTATATGTGTAGTATACCTGTAACTATGTTGTCTTTTATTTCAAGCTCAATGGGATAGATGCGATCAACATAATAACCAAATGTAGAATTACTTACTGGGAGAACATGATCTATATCGTATAAGCGGAACGTGAAATTAAAGGATTGTGCTGACCTTTTTTGTTTTTTTCTTTTTCTTTTGGGAATTCCCCCGTATGACGTCTACTTCATAAAAGAACAAGTCGCCAAGAAGAAGCCACTGTAAGTATCAATAAGAATGGAGAATGTCTGATGGAAAACACGTCCACCAAACATAGTAAATATGTTTTCAATCAAACACTCGAGCATTGTGATGATGTCAGCTTCAGATAATTTTTGGTTAGAGTCATATTTTTTTATGCTTTTACAAAATAGCATTGTATCTGCTTTGGTCTTTTCTTGACTTCCATTTGCTTTGTAGGGGGTTCATGTTGTGATTTATGTTATTTGTATTTATTTACGTATACTGGTGTCCAACACGATTTCGATATCAGATGATAAATGTCGTTTAACAGTAACACGACGGATGTCACATGTGGAGCAGGAACTGCTAACCCTACCGTAGCACCTGAAATCAACCCTGGGTTTTAGTGGGATTAGTGTTGCTCGATCTCTAGTTTTCTGTGCAATGCTTTGTGGATCGCTGTGTGTCCTTTTGGTCATATTTCTGTTTGGTCATTGTGTTGTCTGTTCTTCTTCGATTTACCCAGGTGCTCACGAAGGGTAGGCAGTCTATGTCTCTTATAATAAGCAGAATTAGTACAATGCTCGATAAAAAAATCAGGATTACTGTAGTGATTTAGAAGACAATCGTGATGACTGCAATATTTCATGAAAGCAAACATATTGAAATGTATCCGAAAACATACAGCGTCATTACAACGGAGTTGACCAAAACAGGATTGCTACAATGTTGTAGAAAACAAACATGATTACTGTAATGTTTTAAGCTATTAACACGATTCCTGTAATGCATGAGAAAACACCAAACATTGCTGCAATGTATTTTCCCCAAATTTAAAACAATTAGCATAATTATCTGCAATGTTTTATTTAGATAAACATGTTTCCTTTCCCGAAATGTTCACATAGAAGGCAGGATTAGCTACAGTGTTTTATCAGATAGACAAGAATGTTGCAATGTTTTCTTTGAATAAAATAGGACAACCCAAACCGTCATACAATAGGCTTGATCAGATGTAGTGCTTAATAAAAATAAACAGAAATAATGCAATGCCTTATATGATATGCAAATTGGTGCAATGTTCAATATAACAACAGGAATGCGGTAATTACTTAGAAAGCAAACATAAATGGAAACGGATACGCTTCGTTAATCGTGGACATAATCCCGTCTGTTTTCGTTATTTATCACCAAATATGACTTGGAACATGAACAGCGTATCGCTACGGAGCACCTTATTTCACCCAAGTTTGGCGGCTTCTGATTACCCTTTGGAATCTTCAAACTGTTCATTCCTTACAAAATTGAGGATTATTAATCTTATGAAAACAAAATCATATTTGTTACAATTTTAAATATTTATTTTTAGATGAAAGGTATATATTTTGGTATATGATTACATGTATTTGTTATTCAGTTTTTCTTAGAACGAAAAATTTTTCTTCTCTGGAAAGTACTCTTTGAAATGTAAATATATTCCGAAAAACTATATATCGTATGTTTTCTAGGCTGAGGGGTAATGACATCAACATTGCACCTCAATCATTATCCAACGAAAATTTCCTCAACATATTGAGTATAAATTATGTTTTCTGTTTTGCTATATGTCAATTTCTCATGAATAAGTATTTTTTTGATTACTGATACAATGCTACACCTGAAAGGCTATCTGTCGTTGAGACCAATCTCGCCTTCATTTTCGTACCTTCTTTTTATTTTATCTGTCTCCAATGATCTTCAATAGACATATAGTAAATAACGTCAAAGGAAAGTTTAATGATTGACCGAAAAGCTACTTCTCGTACAATAACTTTTCACAGCTACCACCATTAAAATTTCACTCATACCTGACACTAAGATAGATATGGCGAAAGTCCTCGCTAAAAAATGTTAATCTTGATACACAATTACTTAGTATGTTGCTAGATCAGTTGGGAGGGTACTACAACTTGTCATAAATAGTTGATGGTTTCCTTTAAACTAATGCCTTTAAATGAATTAATTCCATTTAACTCGTTTGTATTGAGTTCAAGACCGACTGTACCCACTTTCTTCGTAGGTTTAAATGCCCATTACACTCAACGAGATAAACATGTACACACACCCATACAAAATCAACATTACTTGGTTACGTACAGTCTAGATAAACCATGACTTTGTAGACATGTTTTGTCTTTTCTTTTTCTTCTATTATCATTTACTCTTTCTTTTTCTCTCTTTTCTTTCTTCTCTTTCTTTGATATTTGATGGTGTTCTAAGAGGGGTAAGGATTATGGTGTTTAACGCAACTTTCAACAATATTTCAGTTATATCGTGGTGGTGTGTTTTGATGAAATAAATTATTTGCTTTATACATAGAATGGTAAGACAATATTCTCCTAAAGAAACGAAGAGCTTAATGAAAGAGACAAACAAAGAAACTTAATGATCAATTTGAACAAAATACAGAATAATAGATGATCCTTATTTTTCAAGATCATTAATATACAGGAAATGAAGCAGAACATATATACCAGCGAGATAAAACATTTATAAGGTACGATATAATATAACCTTAAATCTTAAGAATATTCTCAATTTTTGTATTAAAAGAATAACATTTAAAAAAACAATTACATGAAATGTTTAACAATATCCATCGCTTGCCACTATTGGAAAAGGAACTGCTTACGTCTACCCTTCCGGAGCACCTTAGTTCACCCCCGAGTTTATGTGTGGTTCGTGTTGCACAGTCTTTAGTATTATGTGTAATAGTTTTTTTTTTTTGTAGTCTGTCTCTTTCAATTTACGGCTTCTGATTACCCTTATCGACTCGGGTAAATTGTATTGTCTATCGATGCGTATTCTTTGCAGCAAATACCTTTCCCAAGCATGGTATATTTTCAAACATATACTCATGTAAATCTAAAACCATCTGAACAAGCTTTGATCTCAGATGATATGTGTTATTGGATCATTTATATCTATATAAACAAATACAGTTTTTTTCTTATTAGATGGTGCTGGAAAATATGCAATGACTAAATATTACTGATTTTAAACAACCTTCCGAAATGCCGTGTCCTTCAAGTTTGATTGTAGCACGTTCAAATTCATATATTACTAAATTTACTGTTAAATTCAACTACATGTTTTTATGTTCATTTCTTTCGCGACATATTGTAAAATAATTTCTATATCAAGCATCGGTCTGTCATAAGGTATCTAAAATCTAAATACAGCATTCCGAAGACTTTTTTCGTCAATGAGTAATCCCTCAACATTGAAATTTTGGTATCAAAATATCTAAACAAGCGTTAAAGTTAAAAGCAAAAGCTAAATCGATACCCCAATGCTCTTACACTAATGTATGATCGCTCACTTTCCTGGCTTGGTACAGTTACTTCAATAAAAAGAAATAGCGGGGTTAAGCCAGTTATGGACCCAAACCTCACTTCCTAGTGAAATGAGGATGGAGAAATATATTAGAACTTACAGAAGGACTTTGCTATGTTTTGTTCGAAACAATTTTATTACACTATAAGGTCGACAACTCCATCTAAAATAATCGTAAGGTCAAAAGTCATGGTTAACTTGTCCTTCAACCTTGAAACTTGTTATTTCAATAACTTTGAAACCGGATAGATAAGTAAAAAATCAAATAATTGAGAATGTTTCGGGCGTGATAGTTCATTTTTGTTCTGTTCTGATTAAAAATATATGATGACTGGAATGTTCCACTAAAGCTATTATAAATTTAAAATAATTAATATTCTTCCATGTCAAACCATATTAGTTAAATATGTGTGTAATGAAATATTAGCTTTCCTACACAGCAAGCTGAATTGGTTAAATTCTGGTGTCATGATATAGTCATCTTTCTCCGTCTGCATCAAACTGAATTTGTTGATTAAGGGTTTTATGAAATAATCAACTTCGTTCATATCAAGCTGCACTAGGAGTATCAGGAAATTGTCTCCTTCCACCACATAGCACAGAATTGGTTGATCAGGGTGTCAGGAAATAATCACATTATAGGGGAGGAGTTGTTCACTCTTCAGTTTTCTTTATAGTCAATGTTCCTTTTTTTTTCTTTTTTCTTTTTTTTTGTGCTGTCTGTCTTTCTTGGATTTACGACTTCTGGTTATCCCCTTGGTATTTTAAAACTGTTTTATACATTAAAATAAATTGGTTAACTAGATGTGTCAGGAAATAAATAACTTTCTATTTTCTATTAATTCAGAATTTTAAAATTCCTCTGAAAGTGATAAAATGCACAATTTGAAAACCAAATTAGCTAATCCATTAGAGTTTACAATTGTGATATTACAATATAAATCTGCAGGATCATGCAATGCTCATCTGTTATCACATCTCAATACCAGCTATCTATATCTTACCAGATAATTGCATTCACTGTGAGGTTTAAATCAGATTGATATGACAAAACCTTTTACTTTTTCATAGCACCATTGACCTTTTAATACATTGTACATTGTAAAACATTGTAAAATCATGTTGAAATTACATAATGACAGGTAGAATATCTTTGTCATCAGATTTTAAACTTGTGCCACTACATTTTTTCCTATGCCCATGTTTTATCTGACAATGGTTATATTTCATCCCACTGGAGTTCGTTTAATGGTATTTGGTTTTTTTTGTTTTGTTTTTATTTCCTAATAAACTTAGCAGCAACACATTTCTAGTCAAATGTTCTACTAAATACTGATCGCAAAAATTTCTCATTTTATTTTGTAAGATAGGATTTGTAACTCTAAATTCCATGAAATGCTCAAATTTCAACAAAATATTCTTCTTCAAAATCCTTTTGTGTTTATAACTTCTTTTTAAAAATGGTTTCACTGTATGTAGTTAAAATCAACAAATGTGTATAGTGAACTGAAGCCATCAACTATGTCTCCATAATATGCTTTTTCGGCTGTCTCTCATGACAAGACCTACATGTGTCCAATTAGAAGGACGGCGTGGGTTCGCGCCCGGCTTTGTAAATTACAAAAAGGGTGCACTCGACTCGCAACCGCAAGTGACAAAATTTACTAGTTGCTTGCCCATGGTCGGTGGTTCTCTCCGGGTACTCCGGCTTCTTCCACTACTATAACTGGTCGCCATGATATAGCTGAAATATTGCTGAAAGTGGCGTTAAACACCAATAATAAAACAAAATCGACCATTAGAAGGATAATAATTGTTCATGATGAACGATAAGTAGGATGTATACGAATATGAAGAAGTTGAGTAGTAAAGGTGCACAATTCGTACCCAATGGAATGTTTGTAGTATGTAGAAAACTCGATCGTCAAGCTCAACATATGTGTTGTTATTCAAAAAGTACAACTTTTTGGGGTATATCAAATCTGTTTTAATTGGCTGAAGAACATATTTATTGGAACACGAATTAAATAGTTATGTGCTATCTGTATGGGTGACGGACAAATGTTTAGTTGTTTCATGCCGACACACGCACACACACATATACTCTGAAAATACGATACATTTAGTGGCTAAAATGTGCACATCTATTAAAAATAAAAGGTTAAACAGTTAGCATCAACACATCACAATAACACAAGCCGCTCCTGTGACAATCCCTCGACTAAAACACAGACAAGACAACAACAGAATTACTTCTGGTTAAAAAGTAATTTAAATAAATCAGACATAGAAATCCTATAACAGTGTTTTTCCTTTTCTTTGTCGATTGTCTGTCAGAAATTTTGACAATTTGAATATATTATGTGTTTTCTACGAGTTGTGGTGGCAATACTGACACATCAAGGTTTCACTAATCTGGCCATTTTTATCATCATTCTCATTTGTTAAGACGACGAAATTGTGCTTTCGAACATAGAATTTGACAATGTTTCATAATTAATCATTTCCATTTTACTTTGTGTTTTGTGTTTATATTTATTTAAACCGTTTGTTTGAATTACACCATAACTACAGACATCACTTTATTACTGACAGTGTAGACGTGATGCGAAACAGTACAATTTCTATTCTGCAGACACAATGAAGTGATGTATAAACAACCAATCCATCTCTGACGAATTATGATCAGTAAGATTTATTCTTTTGCATAGTAATGCATTCACTGGTTTTTATCATGATAACATTACAGCATTCATATCATATTGAATTTGAAAAAAGAACGTTAATGGATGGTATATAACATAAAAGGTAAACCAAAGTTAATTAAAGATAAGTATTCTGCCTTTGGTATATAGAATCTGGAGTAATGTAGACATTAATAACAAATAAACAACACAATCTATTGATGTAAATCAACATGTAACAAAACTCATCTGATATTCAAATAAAGTGAAAAGCCAGAGTTGTGGAACATTGTGCTATTTGTGTTGATTCTCACAATCACCGAAGGATATGGTTAGTGGAGGAGGAACTGCTTACCCTTTCTGAGGACCTGAGTTCACCCTCGGTTTTTGTGAGATTAGTGTTGCTCATTATTTAGTTTTATATGTCGTGTTTTGTAGATGACTCTTTGTTCTTTTGTTCTTTTTTGATATTTCATTGTCTGTCCAAATAAGATTTTCAAGAGTAACCAGACGGGTGCCACATGTAGAGCAGGAACTGGTTATCCTTCCAGAGCACACGAATTCATCCCAGGTGTTTAGTGAGGTATGTGCAGCTCGATCTTTAGCCTAGTTTTCTTTGTATTGTTTTGTAGATCGTTGTTTGTCCTTTTGTCCTTTTTTGCCATTGTATTTTATGTCCTCTTTGATTTACGGATTCTGATTACTCCTGTGGTATCTTCAAGTTTGACTTACATATGTAGTAAGACAATGAAATGTTCTATTAGCATGATGTATGTGTGGAGCCCTTGAATGCACTCTTGGTTTTTAGTGGGATTCTCGTGTTACTCAGATATTCAGTTTTTTGTGTAGTGTTTTGTAGATCATTGTTTGTCATTATGTCCTTTTCATTTGGCTATTGTGTTGTCTGTCCATTTACAATTTACTGCTTCTGCTTACACCATTGTTATCGTCAATCGTTTCTTGTATATAAATATATTAAACAAGAGATAAACACATTCATCTATATAAATTAATTAATGTACAATATGTACGACATTGTCTTCAGTATTGCTGTATCCATATATAACATTTTGTCAACATAAATATACAGTATATAACAGTAGATGATGTTAATCAAACACAAGAAACCATCAAACTACAATTCACCTTTTCACAAAGTAATTGAGCGAAAGTGTCTTCCTCTAAGAAAATATACATTTATACCAAAAGTCGATAAATGCAAATATATTCTTTCTTTGAACAACATGAACATGATATATATTCCCAGAAGATTATGTCGTTCTGTTCGTTCTGTTCTTAGAGGTAAAGGTAGACCAAACAACTTGAGCTTGATGGTCGACCATCACTGTATCACTTGAATGGAATAAACAACGTCATGATAAAAAGAACGTTGTTCCCTTCTATATATGTTAGCGGCAATAAGCAAAATTAGGCATTAAACTTAATTCCTAGGCAATAAGGCTAATGCTTAAATGTTGTTAGGCATTAAACTTAAATCCTAGGATTGCATAATTATATGAAATGAAGGTTTAAACAGTGAGGGTCAACAATTCCACCAACATCAACAACACGAATAATCTCCTTTCACCACGAATCATTGAATACAAAAGAGACGACGACATATTATATTGGACATCCAAATCCTGGCTTTGAACACAAATATGAGACGGGGTTATACCGATTAATGGAATCCCAACCCTCCCCACTTGATTGAATCCCAACCCTTCCCACTTGATTGCATCCCAACCCTTACCACTTGATTGAATCCCAACCCTCCCACTTGATTGAATCCCAACCCTCCCCACTTGATTGGATCCCAACCCTCCCCATTTGATTGAATCCCAACCCTCCCCACTTGATTGAATCCCAATCCTCCCCACTTGATTGAATCCCAACCCTCCCCACTTGATTGAATCCCAACCCTCCCCACTTGATTGGATCCCAACCCTCCCCACTTGATTGGATCCCAACCCTCCCCACTTGATTGAATCCCAACCCTCTCCACTTGATTGGATCCCAACCCTCCCCACTTGATTGAATCCCAACCCTCCCCACTTGATTGAATCCCAACCCTCCCCACTTGATTGGATCCCAATCCTCTCCACTTGATTAGATCTCCAACCCTCCCCACTTGATTGAATCTCAACCCTCCCAACTTGATTGGATCTCAACCCTCCCCACTTGATTGGATCTCCAACAGCGATAAATATAAATACAAATGGTAAAAAAAATGCACAGATTCGCTTCCACTCAAAAAGACAACATACATGTAGTATTACAAACTGAATGACAACATAAATATGGACAGTACATTATTAGGATCAATGAATGATTATTAGAGTATTCTTACAAAGACATCTGTGTTGCTTAGAGCGTTGATATATAACAACAAGCCTATGACCGTTTACGCGGCATAAAGCGCCAATATCCACCTCAACTATTAATCATTACAGACATGTAGCAAAATTCGGGGTTTCATCTGTCAAGTCTGGTGGTCATTATGAAGTGTTTGAAGATACCAAAAGGAGGAAACTCAGGTATTCCAGAAGTGTAAGCAGTTCCTGCTCCACTAGTGTCACCCGTCGTGTTCTAGTTACAAACCCGGTGATAAGTCATGAATGAGGAAAGGTCCGGTGCTTACGACGAGTGGAACCTACCGTACTGGTTAGCCAAGTCATGGCGGCAACCGCAAAAGTGATGACTTAAACTTAACCAATGTGAACCCTTGGTTCCGTAGCTTCATTGTTAGCAGCAACTCGGGGGAATCATGAAAGGAGTCACAAGCTCTGGAATATCGTATCAAACTGATGTGCAGCTGCTGCTGAAATGTTTCTATATATAAATTGAAAGTTTATAATAGCAAAATTTAAATCAACTGTTTCGTTCTCAACCGGTCCTGTATGAAGTCTGCCTCATACATATATATAATCTGAAGATTGCTAAATGTGGCATTAAAACATTTTCAAAAATAGTTTTTTCTAAATTTTATGAGAAAAGCCAGAAATGACTATAAAAACTGAAAGTTTCTAAAACGACAGATTGCAGAAACCAAAATCTATGAAAATAAGGAACGTCTATTGATATCCCACACGATTAATTGTCTTCTATAGTAAAATTGTCCGGATCATAGAGGCGCCGTTTTTCAGCAGTGTTTGGTGTACACTTCCCCGCCTTTGGTAGAAACTCAATTTTAATAGAAGTCCTATCGCCAGTGTCAGTATTTACATATGATCCGATCATTTCTGTACCCCCTATTTCCAATTCAACATACCCATGAACTTCTTTTGGCCATTGGCCGTTGGGCGGCTGCACAATTATTTTAGCATGACGTCTACATCCTTCGTCTGTTACATATTTCGGGAATTCTGCGTCTGATATACAAATGTCTACTGTAAGAGGGCGTTTTCGTCTCTCCTGAACTTCAGGGGTTATGAATGTGTCATTTAACTCTATTAGTCTTTTATCCCCAACGTTCACAACTGAATCAATAGGAAAACTCACTTCAAATATATCCCGACACCAGAGTTCTCCGTCGTATGCGTAGCTCTTTTCTAATGGCATATTTTGCGGAAGAAATGGTTTGCTGACAGAAATGCCGTACGTGTAATTGCATATACGTGAGGAAACCATTTGTGGATTATGTCCATAAATTACAGCTCCTTTTAGAACAGACAACCCACCTTCAATTGGGACAAACACGTTCATTTTCTGAAAATTTTGTTTAATCGCATCACGTAAAAGTTGACATTCTGCAAACCCACCAACCAACATTATTGCCTTTACACCAAGACATCTCTCATGTCGTAGAACTTCGTGTATATCTGTTAGGAGCTTATTCAATGAATCTTTGAAGAAATCGACGAATATTTCGGCATTTATAAATAATCGATCTCTTTTTACCCTCAGTTTTCCCGCATATGTTGAATTTGCAATTATTTCCTGAATGGTACATCCGCTGTGTTCGTCACTGATTTCAATCAACGTTGCTGGTATTCTTGTGGAAACCAGCTGGTCAACACCAGGTTTAAAACTTTTTTTCTTTTCCTCAAAAGACCTGATCATATCAATATAATCTAATGGATATTTCTTCTTGAATGAAAGAAAACTGGGACCAGAAAACAGTTTGAGAAGCATTGCACGGAATGAGTTATTGACTGATTTGCCTCCATAGTCACCACCACGAACTTTGTGAATAATATTTAGGCCGTCATTAACCAATACCTCTTGAGCTGATATATCTACTGTTCCACCTGAAAAAAACAACCTTAAAGTGTTATATGTCTACTAAAGTGAGTGAGTGAGTGAGTGAGTGAGTGAGTGAGTGAGTGAGTGAGTGAGTGAGTGAGTGAGTGAGTGAGTGAGTGAGTGAGTGAGTGAGTGAGTGAGTGAGTGAGTGAGTGAGTGAGTGAGTGAGTGAGTGAGTGAGTGAGTGAGTGAGTGAGTGAGTGAGTGAGTGAGTGAGTGAGTGAGTGAGTGAGTGAGTGAGTGAGTGAGTGAGTGAGTGAGTGAGTGAGTGAGTGAGTGAGTGAGTGAGTGAGTGAGTGAGTGAGTGAGTGAGTGAGTGAGTGAGTGAGTGAGTGAGTGAGTGAGTGAGTGAGTGAGTGAGTGAGTGAGTGAGTGAGTGAGTGAGTGAGTGAGTGAGTGAGTGAGTGAGTGAGTGAGTGAGTGAGTGAGTGAGTGAGTGAGTGAGTGAGTGAGTGAGTGAGTGAGTGAGTGAGTGAGTGAGTGAGTGAGTGAGTGAGTGAGTGAGTGAGTGAGTGAGTGAGTGAGTGAGTGAGTGAGTGAGTGAGTGAGTGAGTGAGTGAGTGAGTGAGTGAGTGAGTGAGTGAGTGAGTGAGTGAGTGAGTGAGTGAGTGAGTGAGTGAGTGAGTGAGTGAGTGAGTGAGTGAGTGAGTGAGTGAGTGAGTGAGTGAGTGAGTGAGTGAGTGAGTGAGTGAGTGAGTGAGTGAGTGAGTGAGTGAGTGAGTGAGTGAGTGAGTGAGTGAGTGAGTGAGTGAGTGAGTGAGTGAGTGAGTGAGTGAGTGAGTGAGTGAGTGAGTGAGTGAGTGAGTGAGTGAGTGAGTGAGTGAGTGAGTGAGTGAGTGAGTGAGTGAGTGAGTGAGTGAGTGAGTGAGTGAGTGAGTGAGTGAGTGAGTGAGTGAGTGAGTGAGTGAGTGAGTGAGTGAGTGAGTGAGTGAGTGAGTGAGTGAGTGAGTGAGTGAGTGAGTGAGTGAGTGAGTGAGTGAGTGAGTGAGTGAGTGAGTGAGTGAGTGAGTGAGTGAGTGAGTGAGTGAGTGAGTGAGTGAGTGAGTGAGTGAGTGAGTGAGTGAGTGAGTGAGTGAGTGAGTGAGTGAGTGAGTGAGTGAGTGAGTGAGTGAGTGAGTGAGTGAGTGAGTGAGTGAGTGAGTGAGTGAGTGAGTGAGTGAGTGAGTGAGTGAGTGAGTGAGTGAGTGAGTGAGTGAGTGAGTGAGTGAGTGAGTGAGTGAGTGAGTGAGTGAGTGAGTGAGTGAGTGAGTGAGTGAGTGAGTGAGTGAGTGAGTGAGTGAGTGAGTGAGTGAGTGAGTGAGTGAGTGAGTGAGTGAGTGAGTGAGTGAGTGAGTGAGTGAGTGAGTGAGTGAGTGAGTGAGTGAGTGAGTGAGTGAGTGAGTGAGTGAGTGAGTGAGTGAGTGAGTGAGTGAGTGAGTGAGTGAGTGAGTGAGTGAGTGAGTGAGTGAGTGAGTGAGTGAGTGAGTGAGTGAGTGAGTGAGTGAGTGAGTGAGTGAGTGAGTGAGTGAGTGAGTGAGTGAGTGAGTGAGTGAGTGAGTGAGTGAGTGAGTGAGTGAGTGAGTGAGTGAGTGAGTGAGTGAGTGAGTGAGTGAGTGAGTGAGTGAGTGAGTGAGTGAGTGAGTGAGTGAGTGAGTGAGTGAGTGAGTGAGTGAGTGAGTGAGTGAGTGAGTGAGTGAGTGAGTGAGTGAGTGAGTGAGTGAGTGAGTGAGTGAGTGAGTGAGTGAGTGAGTGAGTGAGTGAGTGAGTGAGTGAGTGAGTGAGTGAGTGAGTGAGTGAGTGAGTGAGTGAGTGAGTGAGTGAGTGAGTGAGTGAGTGAGTGAGTGAGTGAGTGAGTGAGTGAGTGAGTGAGTGAGTGAGTGAGTGAGTGAGTGAGTGAGTGAGTGAGTGAGTGAGTGAGTGAGTGAGTGAGTGAGTGAGTGAGTGAGTGAGTGAGTGAGTGAGTGAGTGAGTGAGTGAGTGAGTGAGTGAGTGAGTGAGTGAGTGAGTGAGTGAGTGAGTGAGTGAGTGAGTGAGTGAGTGAGTGAGTGAGTGAGTGAGTGAGTGAGTGAGTGAGTGAGTGAGTGAGTGAGTGAGTGAGTGAGTGAGTGAGTGAGTGAGTGAGTGAGTGAGTGAGTGAGTGAGTGAGTGAGTGAGTGAGTGAGTGAGTGAGTGAGTGAGTGAGTGAGTGAGTGAGTGAGTGAGTGAGTGAGTGAGTGAGTGAGTGAGTGAGTGAGTGAGTGAGTGAGTGAGTGAGTGAGTGAGTGAGTGAGTGAGTGAGTGAGTGAGTGAGTGAGTGAGTGAGTGAGTGAGTGAGTGAGTGAGTGAGTGAGTGAGTGAGTGAGTGAGTGAGTGAGTGAGTGAGTGAGTGAGTGAGTGAGTGAGTGAGTGAGTGAGTGAGTGAGTGAGTGAGTGAGTGAGTGAGTGAGTGAGTGAGTGAGTGAGTGAGTGAGTGAGTGAGTGAGTGAGTGAGTGAGTGAGTGAGTGAGTGAGTGAGTGAGTGAGTGAGTGAGTGAGTGAGTGAGTGAGTGAGTGAGTGAGTGAGTGAGTGAGTGAGTGAGTGAGTGAGTGAGTGAGTGAGTGAGTGAGTGAGTGAGTGAGTGAGTGAGTGAGTGAGTGAGTGAGTGAGTGAGTGAGTGAGTGAGTGAGTGAGTGAGTGAGTGAGTGAGTGAGTGAGTGAGTGAGTGAGTGAGTGAGTGAGTGAGTGAGTGAGTGAGTGAGTGAGTGAGTGAGTGAGTGAGTGAGTGAGTGAGTGAGTGAGTGAGTGAGTGAGTGAGTGAGTGAGTGAGTGAGTGAGTGAGTGAGTGAGTGAGTGAGTGAGTGAGTGAGTGAGTGTTATTAAACGCCAAATGAGCAATTTTTCAGCAATTACATTTGAGATGAGATGATGAGGATGATGTTCGCTTTGTTCTAGACCTACACGCTGAGTTGGATTACCTCACTGAAACACCAGTCCGCGGGTAGACATGTTGCTCCACTCGGACACAATATTATCATTCCGAGCCAACCAGTCTTTGCTCTTGCTCCTTAATGCTGTGTGGTTAGCGGCGAAGTAACAAATACCAATTGTATGGTCTTTAGTGTGACCCGAATGGGTCACTAACCCATATCTTCCGCCCTCGATGCGAGCACGCTAACCATTACACCACCGATATGGTTATATGTATACTAACCCAACACATGACAAATTAGAAATATTCTACTGTAACTACTAGACAAACTATAATAGATAATTATGTCAGGTAGGTCCGATGTACAGTCTGTATATTGTTTGGCTTACAGTGGCTAATACATGAAAGGATAAATAAATATCATGAAAACGTATATATCTAAATTAGTGCGCACAACACGCTTCTATTTACTATTTAATGTTATTTATGAAATAACATAATGTAATATTTCCTGGTTATACCACTACTTTCATCTTGAATTATGTGTGCCTATCTAAATGCATAAGTATCCACTTTTTGTTCTACTGTGGTATACATACCTCCTGCATCAATAACTAACATCTTCGTTCCAGGTTTGAAGGTTTTAAGAATGACCTGTTGTTGATCTGTCTCAACTTTATCAACTTGAAGTAATCGGGCGTAGACAGAAGCAGCTTCTGGTTCATATACTAGTGTGAATCGCTCTCCTGGAATACCTGCCTTTGATAAATTAATTAACGAGCAATATATTGTACAGAAAATATTATCAAATCTAAATTACAACACATACATAAACATGTGTAATTACTAACAACATACGTTGAGAAGCATAGTATATTTCATTCCAATAAATTGGTTACTGTGGTTATCCCATATGCAGTGACTGTCAATCAACCGTGACTAAATTGATAAAATTCCCAGAGATCAACAACCAACGATTACTACGTGGTATACCTAGTATAAGCAGGATGATCTGCTAGATTGATAATACCTCTAGAGACTAAACATCAACAATAAAAAGTAATAAACCTAGCAATAGTATGATAATACCACCAAGAAGAGCAGTCCAGCATGGGTTATTTACCTGTAGTAAGAAATGCGGTTTGGTTTATGATTGGTTTATGGTGTTTAACTTCACTTTCAACACTATTTCAGTTATATCGTGGAGGACAGTTTTATTGGTGGATGAAACCGGAGAAAAGCACCGACATGTCGCAAGTCACTGACAAACTTTATCACATAATGTTGCATCGGGTACACCCTCACCTGAGCGGGATTCGAACTCGCAATGTTTGTGGTGATAGGCACTGACTGCATAGACAGTTATAGAAAACCATCCACCTGTCGCAAGTCACTGACAAACTTTATCACATACTGTTGTATCGAGTCTGAGCGGGATTCGAACTCGCAACGTTAGAGTGATAGGTATTAATTGCATAGGTAGTTATAAATCCAAACGATCACGGCCTCGACGGCCCCATTAGAAATATGTGATGCATCAGATGACGAATATTTATCAAGACACTATACTTGGCAACAATCTGGTAAAACACCAATGGTAGTTGGTCCTAAAACAACTACACTTAAGCTAAATTCAATTTCCTACAGTTACTTACCTGTATAGCCGCTTATTTCAAGAATTACATACCTGTATAGCCGTTTCTCTCATGAATCACTTGCCTGTATAACTGCTCCTCTCATGAATTACATACCTGTATAGCCGTTTCTCTCATGAATCACTTACCTGTATAACTGCTTCTCTCATGAATTATTTACCTGTATAGCCGTTTCTCTCATGAATTACATACCTGTATAGCCATTTCTCTCATGAATTATTTACCTGTATAGCCGTTTCTCTCATGAATTACTTACCTGTATAGCCGTTTCTCTCATGAATTACATACCTGTATAGCCGCTTATTTCAAGAATTACATACCTGTATAGCCGTTTCTCTCATGAATTACATACCTGTATAGCTGTTTCTCTCATGAATCACTTACCTGTAAAAGCCGCTTATTTCAAGAATCACTTACCTGTATAACCACTTCTCTCATGAATCACTTACCTGTATAGCCGCTTCTCTCATGAATTGTTTACAAGAATCGGTCCAAATCGCTGGTACTGTTATTACCCAATACAGTCCGTCTGTCTGAATTCCTAGCCCACTTGTATCTAAAGTCTTCTTAAAGTGATCACACAAATACTTAATCGCTGATGAGAAAATAAGTGTTGCAGACACTGCTTTGCCATTCAACTCTTGAATTAGAAAATCATTTCTGATGTCCTAAAATATAAATTAATATTTCAATAAGAAAGCTCAGAAAGGCTATGTTCAAATATATTTGAAAAGTTGTTATTACTAATGGCGATCTTGTAAGATGCAAACAGAAATTAAAGAATTTTTTTAAACATAAGGTACCCACTTTTATAGCTGTTCTTCATTTGACAATTACAAACAAACATTCAAGTAACTTTTAGAAGGACTTTACGTTACAGATGATGTTTTCAAACGTGAATATAACTCGAACTCAAAAGTGAGTGTCAGATGATATTTATTCTATATATTATGCACTCAATGATGATTATAACTCGTACTCTTTCAAGTGAGCACCAAACTATCTGTACCCTATATAGGATGAGGTATTACTATCTGTACCTTATATAGAATGAGGTATTACTATCTGTACCCTATATAGGATGAGGTATTACTATCTGTACCTTATATAGGATGAGGTACTACTATCTGTACCCTATATAGGATGAGGTATTACTATCTGTACCCTATATAGGATGAGGTATTACTATCTGTACCCTATATAGGATGAGGTATTACTATCTGTACCCTATATAGGATGAGGTATTACTATATGTACCTTATATAAGATGAGGTATTACTATCTGTACCTTATATAGGATGAGGTATTACTATATGTACCTTATATAGGATGAGGTATTACTATCTGTACCCTATATAGGATGAGGTATTACTATATGTACCTTATATAAGATGAGGTATTACTATCTGTACCTTATATAGGATGAGGTATTACTATATGTACCTTATATAAGATGAGGTATTACTATCTGTACCTTATATAGGATGAGGTATTACTATCTGTACCCTATATAGGATGAGGTATTACTATCTGTACCCTATATAGGATGAGGTATTACTATCTGTACCCTATATAGGATGAGGTATTACTATCTGTACCCTATATAGGATGAGGTACTACTATCTGTACCCTATATAGGATGAGGTATTACTATTTGTACTTTATATAGGATGAGGTACTACTATCTGTACCCTATATAGGATAAGGTATTACTATCTGTACCTTATATAGGATGAGGTATTACTATCTGTACCTTATATAGGATGAGGTACTACTATCTGTACCCTATATAGGATAAGGTATTACTATTTGTACCCTATATAGGATGAGGTACTACTATCTGTACCTTATATAGGATGAGGTATTACTATATGTACCCTATATAGGATGAGGTATTACTATCTGTACCTTATATAGGATGAGGTATTACTATCTGTACCTATATAGGATGAGGTATTACTATCTGTACCCTATATAGGATGAGGTATACTATCTGTACCTTATATAGGATGAGGTATTACTATCTGTACCTATATAGGATGAGGTATTACTATCTGTACCCTATATAGGATGAGGTATTACTATCTGTACCCTATATAGGATGAGGTATTACTATCTGTACCCTATATAGGATGAGGTATTACTATCTGTACCCTATATAGGATGAGGTATTACTATATGTACCTTATATAGGATGAGGTATTACTATCTGTACCTTATATAGGATGAGGTATTACTATATGTACCCTATATAGGATAAGGTATTACTATCTGTACCCTATATAGGATGAGGTATTACTATATGTACCTTATATAGGATGAGGTATTACTATCTGTACCTTATATAGGATGAGGTATTACTATCTGTACCCTATATAGGATGAGGTATTACTATCTGTACCCTATATAGGATGAGGTATTATTATCTGTACCTTATATAGGATGCGGTATTTTTATCTGTACCTTATATAGGATGAGGTATTACTATATGTACCTTATATAGGATGAGTTATTACTATCTGTACCCTATATAGGATGAGGTATTACTATATGTACCCTATATAGGATGAGGTATTACTATCTGTACCTTATATAGGATGAGGTATTACTATCTGTACCTATATAGGATGAGGTATTACTATATGTACCATATATAGGACGAGGTATTACTATCTGTACCTTATATAGGATGAGGTATTACTATCTGTACCCTATATAGGATGAGGTATTACTATATGTACCTTATATAGGATGAGGTATTACTATCTGTACCTTATATAGGATGAGGTATTACTATCTGTACCCTATATAGGATGAGGTATTACTATCTGTACCTTATATAGGATGAGGTATTACTATATGTACCCTATATAGGATGAGGTATTACTATATGTACCCTATATAGGATGAGGTATTACTATATGTACCTTATATAAGATGAGGTATTACTATCTGTACCTTATATAGGATGAGGTATTACTATATGTACCCTATATAGGATGGGGTACTACTATATGTACCCTATATAGGATGAGGTATTACTATCTGTACCCTATATAGGATGAGGTATTACTATCTGTACCTTAAATAGGATGAGGTATTACTATATATACCTTATATAAGATGAGGTATTACTATCTGTACCCTATATAGGATGAGGTATTACTATCTGTACTTTATATAGGATGAGGTATTACTATCTGTACCCTATATAGGATGAGGTATTACTATCTGTACCTTAAATAGGATGAGGTATTACTATATGTACCTTATATAGGATGAGGTATTACTATCTGTACCTTATATAGGATGAGGTATTACTATCTGTACCTTATATAGGATGAGGTATTACTATCTGTACCCTATATAGGATGAGGTATTACTATCTGTACCCTATATAGGATGAGGTATTACTATCTGTACCCTATATAGGATGAGGTATTACTATCTGTACCCTATATAGGATGAGGTACTACTATCTGTACCCTATATAGGATGAGGTATTACTATTTGTACTTTATATAGGATGAGGTACTACTATCTGTACCCTATATAGGATAAGGTATTACTATCTGTACCCTATATAGGATGAGGTATTACTATCTGTACCCTATATAGGATGAGGTATTATTATCTGTACCTTATATAGGATGAGGCATTACTATCTGTACCTTATATAGGATGCGGTATTACTATCTGTACCTTATATAGGATGAGGTATTTTTATCTGTACCTTATATAGGATGAGGTATTACTATATGTACCCTATATAGGATGAGGTATTACTATCTGTACCCTATATAGGATGAGGTATTACTATATGTACCCTATATAGGATGAGGTATTACTATCTGTACCTTATATAGGATGAGGTATTACTATCTGTACCTATATAGGATGAGGTATTACTATATGTACCATATATAGGACGAGGTATTACTATCTGTACCTTATATAGGATGAGGTATTACTATCTGTACCCTATATAGGATGAGGTATTACTATATGTACCTTATATAGGATGAGGTATTACTATCTGTACCTTATATAGGATGAGGTATTACTATATGTACCCTATATAGGATGAGGTATTACTATCTGTACCCTATATAGGATGAGGTATTACTATATGTACCCTATATAGGATGAGGTATTACTATCTGTACCAAATATAGGATGAGGTATTACTCTATGTACCCTATACAGGATGAGGTATTACTATATGTACCATATATAGGATGAGGTATTACTATCTGTACCTTATATAGGATGAGGTATTACTATCTGTACTTTACATAGGATGAGGTATTACTATCTGTACCTTATATAGGATGAGGTATTACTATCTGTACCTTATATAGGATGAGGTATTACTATATGTACCAAATATAGGATGAGGTATTACTATATGTACCCTATACAGGATGAGGTATTACTATATGTACCATATATAGGATGAGGTATTACTATCTGTACCTTATATAGGATGAGGTATTACTATCTGTACCCTATATAGGATGAGGTATTACTATCTGTACCTTATATAGGATGCGGTATTACTATCTGTACCTTATATAGGATGAGGTATTTTTATCTGTACCTTATATAGGATGAGGTATTACTATATGTACCTTATATAGGATGAGGTATTACTATCTGTACCCTATATAGGATGAGGTATTACTATATGTACCCTATATAGGATGAGGTATTACTATTTGTACCTTATATAGGATGAGGTATTACTATATGTACCTTATATAGGATGAGGCATTACTATCTGTACCCTATATAGGATGAGGTATTACTATATGTACCCTATATAGGATGAGGTATTACTATCTGTACCTTATATAGGATGAGGTATTACTATATGTACCCTATATAGGATGAGGTATTACTATCTGTACCTTAGATAGGATGAGGTACTACTATCGGTACCCTATATAAGATGAGGTATTACTATCTGTACCCTATATAGGATGAGGTATTACTATATGTACCAAATATAGGATGAGGTATTACTATATGTACCCTATATAGGATGAGGTATTACTATCTGTACCTTATATAGGATGAGGTATTACTATCTGTACCCTATATAGGATGAGGTATTACTATCTGCACCCTATATAGGATGAGGTATTACTATCTGTACCCTATATAGGATGAGGTATTACTATCTGTACCTTATATAGGATGAGGTATTACTATATGTACCCTATATAGGATGAGGTATTACTATATGTACCTTATATAGGATGAGGTATTACTATCTGTACCCTATATAGGATGAGGTATTACTATCTGTACCCTATATAGGATGAGGTATTACTATATGTACCCTATATAGGATGAGGTATTACTATCTATACCCTATATAGGATGAGGTATTACTCTCTGCACCCTATATAGGATGAGGTATTACTATCTGTACCCTATATAGGATGAGGTATTACTATCTGTACCTTATATAGGATGAGGTATTACTATCTGTACCCTATATAGGATGAAGTATTACTATCTGTACCTATATAGGATGAGGTATTACTATCTGTACCCTATATAGGATGAGGTATTACTATCTGTACCCTATATAGGATGAGGTATTACTATCTGTACCCTATATAGGATGAGGTATTACTATCTGTACCTTATATAGGATGAGGTATTACTATCTGTACCCTATATAGGATGAAGTATTACTATCTGTACCCTATATAGGATGAGGTATTACTATCTGTACCCTATATAGGATGAGGTATTACTATATGTACCTTATATAGGATGAGGTATTACTATCTGTACCCTATATAGGATGAGGTATTACTATATGTACCCTATATAGGATGAGGTACTACTATCTGTACCTTATATAGGATGAGGTATTACTATATGTACCCTATATAGGATGAGGTATTACTATCTGTACCCTATATAGGATGAGGTATTACTATCTGTACCTTATATAGAATGAGGTACTACTATCTGTACCCTATATAGGATGAGGTATTACTATCTGTACCCTATATAGGATGAGGTATTACTATCTGTACCTTATATAGGATGAGGTATTACTATATGTACCCTATATAGGATGAGGTATTACTATATGTACCTTATATAGGATGAGGTATTACTATCTGTACCCTATATAGGATGAGGTATTACTATCTGTACCCTATATAGGATGAGGTATTACTATATGTACCCTATATAGGATGAGGTATTACTATCTATACCCTATATAGGATGAGGTATTACTCTCTGCACCCTATATAGGATGAGGTATTACTATCTGTACCCTATATAGGATGAGGTATTACTATCTGTACCTTATATAGGATGAGGTATTACTATCTGTACCCTATATAGGATGAAGTATTACTATCTGTACCTATATAGGATGAGGTATTACTATCTGTACCCTATATAGGATGAGGTATTACTATCTGTACCCTATATAGGATGAGGTATTACTATCTGTACCCTATATAGGATGAGGTATTACTATCTGTACCTTATATAGGATGAGGTATTACTATCTGTACCCTATATAGGATGAGGTATTACTATCTGTACCCTATATAGGATGAGGTATTACTATCTGTACCCTATATAGGATGAGGTACTACTATCTGTACCTTATATAGGATGAGGTATTACTATATGTACCCTATATAGGATGAGGTATTACTATCTGTACCCTATATAGGATGAGGTATTACTATCTGTACCTTATATAGAATGAGGTACTACTATCTGTACCCTATATAGGATGAGGTATTACTATCTGTACCCTATATAGGATGAGGTATTACTATCTGTACCTTATATAGGATGAGGTATTACTATCTGTACCTTATATAGGATGAGGTATTACTATCTGTACCTTATATAGGATGAGGTATTACTATCTGTACCTATATAGGATGAGGTATTACTATATGTACCCTATATAGGATGAGGTATTACTATATGTACCAAATATAGGATGAGGTATTACTATATGTACCCTATACAGGATGAGGTGTTTAATAATGACTATAATATGTATGTATTATGACATTTATCTATCTGTACCTTATATAGGATGAGGTGTTTAATAATGACTATAATATGCATGAATTATGACATTTATATATCTGTACCTTATATAGGATGAGGTGTTTAATAATGACTATAATATGTATGTATTATGACATTTATCTATCTGTACCTTATATAGGATGAGGTATTTAATAATGACTATAATATGTATGTATTATGACATTTATCTGTCTGTACCTTATATAGGATGAGGTATTTAATAATGACTATATTATGTATGTATTATGACATTTATCTGTCTGTACCTTATATAGGATGAGGTGTTTAATAATGACTATAATATGTATGAATTATGACATTTATCCTACAGATCATGTATTCAATAGTGAGTATAGCTCGAACACTAAAGTGAGTACTAGAAGGTCGCTGTCCAATAAATGAGGTATTCAATTATGAGTATCAGAGGCTCTTCGTCCTCCAAATGAGGTACTCAATGATAATATACAATTTTAGTCTTTTGCTGAGGTCAATACGAGTTTTTATGGACCTTAAAACCGATATTCACCGAAGCCTTTAGGATGAGGTGAATATTGATTTCTAAGGTCCATAGAAACTCGTATTGAGCGATACAAAAAGACTGTAATTGTTTTATTACATTAAACGAAAACGAAAATGAAACCAAGTCAATACGAGTTTTAATCAAACAATATCAAATTTTACGGAATGTCAGGTGACAGCATGATAGCCAATACAATTGTTTGAATTAAATCATTATGTAATAATCATAATAATCACCTTACAGTTGACAAAAAATTATATTATCCTACAGAAGAGATATTCATTTGATGAGTATAATTCATGTCCTAAGTGAGTATATTCAATGTACATTGTTGATTTAGATTATTGATTGTAAATCCATCATGTTGACCTCCTTGGGATCATGTTTGACTTGGGGTAGTATATAGCATAGTGCTTGCTGATGGGGGTGTGTGGGTTTACTGCTCATTCATTCAAAATCATGCCATATGTTTTAATTAGTAAACATATTTGGTCAATACTTGGAAGTCCAGTTAGTTTCGTGCAAGACTGGTCATCTTGGTAGTGTTAAATTTTCATTTATTTCATCATGGGCAGATAGTGCATTGCGTCCAGTAATTACTATTACCGTCCTACATTTGAAGTCGCATGATTTTGTCATTTTCACATTAGCACCTTAAGTCGACATCAATTTTCAGCTATGCGGAAGAGGTTTATGTCACTAATTGGGGTTGATAATTCTAATTTCATACATTACCCCTTCAAAATTGACATATCAACTAGTTGTGCTTATTGTACCAAATACCCGATGATGAAATCAAATAATTAAGTCGTTTGAAGTACAGTGCATAATTAGGTATATAAGAATTACGAATTAGTTAGCAGTTCTGTATTTATCTAGTCATTTCAATTATGTTATATTTTAGTGTTTCAGATTTGTAATTTACCTTGCATGTTTTCGCTTTCCAATCTTTGCAGTTTGAGCGTATCTGATGAAGGTTATTCAAGAAACGCGTCATGGGCACTAAATTTTATATCTACAGTTTTATTACAATCTTTCCGCAAACTAAATGCACATAAATGAACTGTTATCTACGGTTCGTTGTTTGGACAATAGTGAAGCATGTATTTATGGCAGTAATACATCGCTCAAGTAGTCTTAAGAAAAGTTTGAAGATACACAGAGATTAACAGAAGCCATACATCGAGGTAAGACAAATAATGCAACGGCCAACATGATTTAAAAATAAATACACAGAAACCTAAAGATCGAGCAACATGAACCCCACTAAAAACAGAGGATGGAATCATATGTTCCGGAAGGGTAAGCAGTTTCTGTCCTACATGTGGCACGTTGGTTTTCAAAGATTGGGGGCAAAGTGCATGGTTTACGAAAAGCTTTAAAATACCACAAGGGTAATCAGAGGCCGTAACTCAAAAATAGACAATAACTACGGCCAATAGAGAAAACATGTAAGACAAACATGATCGACAAATCGTTACACAGAAAACTAAAAATTGAGCAACACTTTCAGAAAATTGAATGTTTACATCAGGAAAATGTTGAAATTCGACAATCACCTGACCTACTATTTTGTTCATAATGACATAAGGCAAACAAAATTGGGATTTTGAAATTAGCGGTTAAACAATAGTGGGATGGCTTTCATATATGATGCCAAAAGTTTCGTTAATATGGTCGCAAATTATCCCACGAAACGGCTAAAAACGATTTTACCATAAACAAGTCTAGACGTAAAACATAGCCTCAAATATAACCTCATATGGAGGTGTTATGTTCGTTATCCATAGATAAAAGGAAGATTGTGCGCACCTAAATAGTATCAAAAGAAGATTTGACACATTTTTCTCTAGATCAAAAGGAGTTTACATTTCCACGTAAAGAGTATTGAATTATTATTAGTATTTATATTAGCAATGGGCACAGCTTGAGACCCCCTCCACCACCACTACACACACACACACACACACACACACACACACATTTTTGTGTCGGCTGACCGAGTTATCCCCATTTGAAAATAATGTGGCTGTCTTTAGTCAGATAAATCGATTTCGATACGCGCTAAAAACATTACCGATTTAATTTGTAAGTTTGCATTAGCCTATGGTTTCCAGTGTTAATTTTGTACTATAACTATCCCATTCATAATTGCCATGTTATGTTTTGTCGGCGACTATCAGTTAACATCTATATATAGATCTACAGACATATCTGAAATATCTGACATTAAGTATAATCAGAATTTTAATATTCATATATATTAATGTAAATAACGTTGTGGCCAATTACTGCAAGAATAGACATATTGTTTGCTCAGAAAAAAATAATGGGATTTAAAGTTGTAATTTAAATCATTTTATCTGTAGGGATCATTAAATTATTAATTGTATGTATTTGATAGTTATGTTTTGTATGTAGTGATGTAACAGATAAAGTCAAAACGTCGCATCAGTGCCACTTCCTTTTTTAAAAAGAATCCCAAAAGGGGGGATGGGATGTGATACACGTATACCCACACAGCTATCACTTATATAAATATAACAGCATCGTTGGTGTAATGGTTAGCGTGCTCGCTTCGAGTGTGGTAGATCGTGGGTTCGAGCCCCCGATCGGGTCACACCAAAGACTATAAAATTGGTATTTGGTGCTTCTCCGCTAAGCACGCAGTATTAAGGAGAAAGAGCAAAGACTGGTTGGATCGGAATGAGAATAATGTGTCCGAGTGGAGCGACATGTCTATCCGCAGACTGTTGTTTCAGTGATCTAACACTATAAAAATCCAACTCAGCATGTTGATCTAGAACAAAGCGGACCTCATCATCATCTCATTGAAAATTATCTTGTACTCGCCATGAAATAGCTGAAAAATATCTGAATTGGCGTTAAACAACAATAACTCATAAATTTTCTTTGTGATTTGGTACTATGTTTTCTTACGATCTATTTTTAAAATGTGTTTTGATGGGAATTAATGTAAGTCAGCTAAGAGCAGATGGGGCAGTTTTCACTGCGCACTAAGAACAATATACAATTACGGCCTTGGAAGAGGTTATTCGCCGATTCAGAGGGCCGTACCGAACAAACAGTTGAAATATACTGTTTAATATTTGAATTGTTAAAGTATTTTTCCATTAGGGTTATTCACTGGACGTTGTCATTTTCGAGGGTTATTCACCGTTGAATAATAGGGTTATTCAATGGACGTGTGTAATTATTGAGGTTATTCACCGTTGGCGGCGATTAGAAGCAAAAATATCCAGATTATTTTATGTCATGTGATTATTTTTTAACCAATAGAATTGATTCTTTATTATGTGAGATATAATAATAAGGATTGAATTTGTCAGATAGAACTAGCCTTTGATCTTCCATGGTTATTTGTTAATCTATAACTATACCATTCATATATAGTCTGTCATGTTAATAGTCAGCGACCATCATTGACATCCATATCTACACACATATATGAAATATTGAGTATAATCTATTTTGTTTATGTCTGAAATATATGATACTGAGTATAATCTGCATCTTTAAATATAATATAGCTTAATGTGAATTCATTTAAATTTGTATTTCAGTTGTGGTCAATTCTTGCCCAATACATTGTTGTTTGTGATCATCAAAGTAACTAAAACTTGTTGTATGTTCTACTATTTTTGTGGTTAATTTCTTTCCTTTTAAACAAAACAGAATATAATTCAACAAGAATTGCTATTTGGTAATTGTAACTATATAGACCAGTTGTTATATAAGTACATTTGTACAAGTATACGAATGATCGAATGTGTACGGTTTAAATTCAATCAGAAAATAGTGTAAGATTGTTCCGTTGTGTCCTGTTAATTGCTTTCGTTTTGTAGTGATGATCATCACATCGACACAACACAAACGCAAATATTTTACAGAAAAGTTTGATATAATTATATTGTTCAATCTAATTTAAAATTTCTGAGACAAAGATGTATGACAACTATATTAAATGTTTGATCAATTCAAAAATGTATTTCAACTGATATACAATGGAGTTAGGTAGCAATACGACCACGTTTCCTGGTATTGATTGAAGGGATATGAGCTTTTACATTATTTCCTGCAGTGCCATATATAATTACACTATTCAGTGTTTTGACGGTCATATTGGATATCGCAACCAAATGATGCATCTTTTTTGTTGCAATTGCCACTTATATCATAGATGATTGAAATCTTTCTTGCTAACTATAGACAACAAACTAAGGATGACAAAAGACGACATTCATTGGATAACAGACGGTTGACAAACTTATGATCCCCGTCCTCAGTGTGGTCAAATCAGATGATAACAATAATCAGCTTAGTAATACAATTGAAGTTTTCCGACAGATAACAAATTTTATTTTCAGACCATCTAGGTTCTATAATTAATTCTCACTATATTACCTGTATATATATATATCATCAGAGTCACGCTAAAGTATGCGACTAAAATGTGTTAGTGAAAGAAAGATTGCAACTATACAATCATATTTCAACTGATATGAACAGGATAACATACACCACATATATATTTACCTGCTTCACTAGCAATTTATTTCGCTTACCTCTCCAGCTTCTACGGCTTGATACAGAGCCATTTTGAACCCTTCTAAATAATGCCAATTGTTTTGATCGTTTGCTTCACAAATATTAGCATATTTATCTTGAGCTTCATATCCGAACGCTACAAAATTCGTCTGCGAATCAAAAAGAATGGCAGCTGGTGGTTTGGGGGATGAGTGGCTTCCAACTTCCACCGACCATCTTGGAACGGCTATATCACAGGGGTTGTTTTTGAATTGGTAATCCGCAGAAAAGGCATAACCACAACCATCACTCCCTATATCTATGGCAACCACACATTGGGGAGGCTTTTTCGCCTGATCCATTTTCAAAGTGATCTATTCGTTTAAACACTTCCTTGTAACAATAAGTCGGTCAGTCATTGGATAATGTTTGATACTATTGTTCCCTATTTAAATTCAATAGACATTATTTAATCTGTAAATTACCATTAATTGTATTAAATAATTAATTTGCAGATATATAGTGTGTATTGTATTTTGTGCATAGGTATTTAAAATAATTATGTTGACATTTCTTGATATGGTCACTGGCCATCTTTCAATTATTATCGCCAAATCCGAAAACCCCGGTCTATAAATTTACAGTTGACTAATGTTCTGTCTGTCCATGTGTTTTTGGTGCACTTTTGTTTTTTATCTAATTCCCATTTTCCCTTTGTCTTATCAAAATTGACCAATAAATAACAGGAACTACTACGAGCTTCTATTTTGATATTAATGTCGATGGTTACATTTGTCATAAGTTGGACATTACACAGGTAGAAACGTACTGTCTGTACTTCTTTGATTTACGGCTTCTGATTACCACCCCCACCCCCACCCCCACCCCCCCCCCCCACCCCACCCCCACCCCACCCCCACCCCACCCCCACCCCCTTTGGTATCTTCAAACGTTGCTTCTTTCTTTCTATAACATCACAATCACATAGTACATATGTAAGCAAATATAAAATAATCCCATCAATAATAATTATTATTAATTAATATCTAAGATATTCTGCTGTGTTATGTCATGTCTTAAATTATTTCCTTGGCAATGCAGTGTCATCGGTTCTTGTGGAAATACTCACTGCCGGTATTAAACTATTTCTCCCTATGCAACCCAATTATTTATTAAAGGGTTGTTAAGAAGAACTGTGACATTAAGATAAATTGTTTAGTCATGTTAGTAGTAATAAGTTTATAAACTAAGATACAACAGTAACACATATATTTGTTTTTTCTGTTGATGCATTAAAGACTTCAGTTTTCCTAGGCTTAGACTATTATATTCTTTATGTGTTATCAGAAAAGTCTGAACATACAAATTGGTTATTAAAGGCCAAAATTCGAAGAAGCTAGGACAGACATATATAATAATGACCGAAATAAAAAAGGAAACATAATAATGACAAATAACTATGCTGAAAACTGAAAAACTAAAGAAGAGTTTGAAGATGCCAAAGGGGTAACCAGAATCCGTAAATCGGAGAAGTTGAGCAACACGAATCCAACCAAAATCCAGGGGTGAACTCCGGGGAGAGTAAGCTGTTTCTGTTCTACTTGTGACATCAATGGCCGTTTTAACAATTTTATACGTAAACAAGTAACAGGCTTCATAATTGTCAAATACATTTGTATGCACGAAATAAAGCATCTATGGGTTTCAGGATAACATCTATCGCACGACTACAACAGCAGGACATTGTGATGACCTTCACTTGGTGATATATACTTGAAAGATACCATGTCGAAATGAACAAATCCTTTAGTGGCAATTGTATGAAACAGTACTACATGTATATACAATAACCATGACGATGCATTAGTATAAACATTATACGTAAACAAGCAACAGGCTTCTTAATTGTGAAATACGCATGAAATACAGCATCGATTGGTTTCAAGACAACATCTAACTCACCACTACAATAGCATGATATTGTCAAGACCTTCACTTGGTGATATATACTCAAGACAACATCTAACTCACCACTACAATAGCATGATATTGTCAAGACCTTCACTTGGTGATATATATTCAAGACAACATCTAACTCACCACTACAATAGCATGATATTGTCAAAACCTTCACTTGGTGATATATACTCAAGACAACATCTAACTCACCACTACAATAGCATGATATTGTGATGACCTTCACTTAGTGATATATACAAGGAAGATACCACTTAGAAATGGACAAATCCTTAACTGACAATATTGTATGTAACAATACTATATACAATAACGATGAAGATACATTAGTATAAACATGGGTCGTTCATAATTAACTTGCAGTTCATTAAGCCTAAAATAACACGCAATTACTGAAAACGTTTAAAATTACAGTCAAACCTGTGTTAAGAGGTCACCTTTGGGACAAAGAAAAAGTGGCTTTATAAGACAGGTGACCTCTTAAAAGAAGTTCAATTGATATAAAATTATCTATGACAGGATAAGAAAAAGGTGACCTTTTAATACAGGCGACTGCTTAATAGAGGTGACCGCGTGGGCAGGTTTAAAATTATATACATATTTATTTGGATTAAAGTATTTGTCTTTATCGCAGTGTTCAATGATATTACAATAATATATATTAAGTTTTAAAATTTGTAGATGATCATAGGTCCGTTTCATTTGTAGAAGAACATTGAAGATACAGAGAGATGAAATTGGAATAATCTAAATAGTTTGGGAGCAAAGAAATCAAAGTGCCTAAACAGGATAACTAAGGTCAGCTAGGGTTACTTATTCATAAAAGAGATTAACCTCAGTTTTAGTAATGATATTTATTTATTAACTGTAAATTTCAATTCCAAAATATATAAATCATGTCAGTGACAAAACACTGATTCCTGGGCGGATGATACAATCGTGGACTAATAGTCCAACAGCCTGGATATTGACCCAGTGATAGTAATAGTAATGTAGATATCTTATTTAGCTGAAAAATATCTGAATTGCCGTTAAACAACAATAACTCACTGACTTATATAAATAAATTTTCTTTGTGATTTGGTACTATGTTTTCTTACGATCTATTTTTAGGATGTATTTTGATGGGAATTAATGATAAGTCAGCTAAGAGCAGATGGGGCAGTTTTCACTGCGCACTAAGAACAATAAGGATTGAATTTGTCAGATAGAACTAGCCTTTGATCTTTCATGGTTATTTGTTAATCTATAACTATGCCATTCATATATAGTCTGTCATGTTAATAGTCAGCGACCATCATTGACATCCATGTCTACACACATATATGAAATATTGAGTATAATCTATTTTGTTTATGTCTGAAATATATGATACTGAGTATAATCTGCATCTTTAAATATAATATAGCTTAATGTGAATTCATTTAAATTTGTATTTCAGCTGTGGTCAATTCTTGCCCAATACATTGTTGTTTGTGATCATCAAAGTAACTAAAACTTGTTGCATGTTCTACTATTTTTTTTTGTTAATGTCTTTCCTTTTAAACAAAACAGAATATAATTCAACAAGAATTGCTATTTGGTAATTATAACTATATAGACCAGTTGTTATATAAGTACATTTGTACAAGTATACGAATGATCGGTTATGTACAGTTTAAATTCAATCAGAAAATAGTGTAAGATTGTTCCGTTGTGTCCTGTTAATTGCTTTCGTTTTGTAGTGATGATCATCACATCGACACAACACAAACGCAAATATTTTACAGAAAAGTTTGATATAATTATATTGTTCAATCTAATTTAAAATTTCTGAGACAAAGATGTATGACAACTATATTAAATGTTTGATCAATTCAAAAATGTATTTCAAATGATATGCAATGGAGTTAGGTAGCAATACGACCACGTTTCCTGGTATTGATTGAAGGGATATGAGCTTTTACATTATTTCCTACAGTGCCATATATAATTACATTATTCCGTGTTTTGACGATCATATTGGATATCGCAACCAAATGATGCATCTTTTTGGTTGAAATTGCCACTTATATCATAGATGATTGAAATCTTGCTAACTATAGACAACACACTAAGGATGACAAAAGACGACATTCATTGGATAACAGACGGTTGACAAACTTATGATCCCCATCGTCAGTGTGGTCAAATCAGATGATAACAATAACCAGCTTAGTAATACATGTAGATGTATAGAATTGAAGTTTTCCGACAATAACATATAACTAAATTTATTTTCATATCATCTAGGTTCTACAATTAATTGTAACTATATTATCTGTATATCTCCAGAGTCACGTTAAAGTATGCGGCTAAAATGGGTTAGGGAAAGAACGATTGTAACTACTATCATATTTCAACTGATATGCACCTACATATATATTTACCTGCTTCACTAGCAATTTATTTCGCTTACCACTCCAGCTTCTACGGCTTGATACAGAGCCATTTTGAACCCTTCTAAATAATGCCAATTGTTTTGATCGTTTGCTTCACAAATATTAGCATATTTATCTTGAGCTTCATATCCGAACGCTACAAAATTCGTCTGCGAATCAAAAAGAATGGAAGCTGGCGGTTTGTGTGATGAGTGGCTTCCAACTTCCGCCGACCATCTTGGAGTGGCTATATCACAGGGATTGTTTTTGAATTGGTAATCCGCAGAAAAGGCATAACCACAACCATCACTCCCTATATCTATGGCAACCACACATTGGGGAGGCATTTTATCCTGATCCATATTCAAAGTGAACTATTCGTTTAAGCACTTCCTTGTTGTTATCTTAAACATCGAGATACATGATTAATATACTATTGATTTAAGCATATTTTATTGTCAAATATTTACACTAACATTAAACACCAGTTTTACAACTTATATGAAGTTCTCTCGTTATAGTTTGCATTGTATTTTGTGCATAGGTATTTAAAATAATAATGTTGATATGTCTTGCAATGCTCACTGACCATCTTTCAATTATTCTCGCCAAATCCGAAAACCCCGGTCTATAATTTTATAGATGACTAATGTTGTTCTGTCTGTCCAGTGTGTTTTTGGTGCACTTTTTTTTTTTATCTAATTCCCATTTTCCCTTTGTCTTAGCAAAATTTACCAATAAATATCAAGATTACCACGAGTTTCCATTTTTAAGTTAATATCGACGGTTAAATTTGTCATAAGTTGGGACCGCATCGGTGGCGTAATGGGTAGCGTGCTCGCCTCGAGTGCGGTAGATCGTGGGTTCGAGATCCGGTCGGGTCAAACCAAAGACTATAAAATTGGCATTTGTTGCTTCTCCGCTCAGCACGCAGCATTAAGAAGAAGGAGAAAAGACTGGTTGGCTCGGGATCAGAATAATGTGTCCGAGTGGAGCGATATGTCTACCCGGTTGTTAAGAAGAACTGTGACATTAAGATAAATTGTTTAGTCATGTTAGTAGTAATAAGTTTATAAACTAGGATACAACAGTAACACATATATTTGTTTTTTCTGTTGATGCATTAAAGACTTCAGTTGTCTTAGGCTTAGACTATTATATTCTTTATGTGTTCTCAGAAAAGTCTGAACATACCAAATGGGTAATCAGAGACCGAAATTCGAAGAAGCTAGGACAGACATATATAATAATGACCGAAAGAAAAAGGAAACATAATAATGACAAATAACTATGCTGAAAACTGAAAAACTAAAGAAGAGTTTGAAGATGCCAAAGGGGTAACCAGAATCCGCAAATCGGAGAAGTTGAGCAACACGAATCCAACCAAATTTCAGGGGTGAACTCAGGGAGAGTAAGCTGTTTCTGTTCTACTTGTGACATCAATGGCCGTTTTAACAATTGTATACGTAAACAAGTAACAGGCTTCATAATTGTCAAATATGCACGAAATAAAGCATCTATCGCACGACTACAACAGCAGGACATTGTGATGACCTTCACTTGGTGATATATACTTGAAAGATACCATGTCGAAATGGACAAATCCTTAACTGGCAATTGTGTGAAACAGTACTACATGTCGACTGATATGTATATATAGAGATACATATCAGTCGACTGATGCAATCAGAAAACGGCATCTCTATATACATATCAGTCGACTTATGCAATCAGAAAACGGCATATTATTGCTGTTTTACATATTTCTAAGCCATGGAAATGAAAAAAAAATGAAAAAAGGGGGGTAGGGTGTGAAAAGGGGGATGCTGTGTCCTGTCCACAAGTACCTGTGTTGATGAAGGTAGTAATAGGTAATACAGATAAAGCAAGGATATACATGTATGTTAAAATATTGATAACATGTGTTGTAGAATAATTTACATTTTGTAACTTCCCATTGCTAAGTGTATTTATAAACTATTATATTCTTAAATTGGAGGATCATCTGGTTATTCATGCACTATTTGTACTTTCTGAGAAAATATATTCATTTTCTTATAGGGGTCTACATGTTATCACTTAGAGAAAGTTTGACGGTCGCCATCATGACTTGGTCAACTCTACGAAATATCTGTGTCGTAGATGATTACAGATATGTACTGTTTGTCGTATTAACAATCTTTACTCTTTTATGATATATCACCGGGTTTTAACAAGAATAACAGGGAGGTTACGACTATTACAACAGGAACTGCTTACCCTTCCGGACTATGCCATTTCACACTCGGTTTTCAGTGTGGTTCGTCGTGCTCAATATTGAACTTTTTGTGGATCATGTTTGTCTTCTTGTCCCTTTTCTTTGTCTGTTGTTTAATGTATGGCTTCTTTTCCCCTTGTGGTTCCTCAAACTCTTTTATTACTTTTTTAAATACACATTAGCTGATCATGATACATTGATTGTATTAGCCACAGAACTTCACATTTCAACTCTATCAAAGTGACTTGTGGCAGGTAGAATGTTTTCTCCGGGCAGTCCGGTTTCTACCACTAATAAAACTGACTCCACAATATAACTGAAGCATTTTTGAAAGTGGCGTTAAGCACCATAACCCTCTATCAACGTTTTCATAATTTCAAGGCAGGTAGAGTATCATCGAGTTCATATTCAGCAAGCAAAACAGCAATCTTCAATTCTTCCATTGTTTGTACTTTATTAATTAACACAAATGAGATGATTGAAAAGAACGCCTGTTAAATGTAAATATGTGTTGTATTATGCCAATTACAGGAATTCGTACAAATCAAAATTTAAATGAATCCGGATACACCAAAGAATGACATCACATTAAAAACCCGGGGTGATATAAAGTAGATAAAGTCCTGAATAATGACATTGTAGACATGTAGAAAAATCTATTTATGTAACCAACATGGATTTATCGTTATCATTAGTGTTATCAGGACAAATATAGACATCAATAAAAACATGTGGACAAATATGTAAATAATAAAATGTAATCAGTTGGATTTTTATCAAATATAAAATATGAATAAAATATCATCCGCTAAGGTTTGTTTTGACTGGAATTAAATTACACTATGCTAACATCAGGGCCGGCCTTGGGAGGTGATGGACCCAACGCTGTTCTCTGTAAAAACCTGTAGTGTTGTTGTTGTGTGTACTTGAACAACCGAGAGTAGATCACTCCAGCAAAGGGTCCATTAAGCGCTGAGCCAAATTGGGAGCAATTGGTCCAATTGGCTTAAGACCAATCCTGGCTAACCTTAATTCTTTTACTTTTAGGCCTAACTGGTCCATATCAAAATTTTGTCCTTGGTCGAGTGACAATTCTGCTGTCTCAATGTGTCTTTTTTTTTAATTTAATTTGTACAAAATATTATTAATGAGATATTCAATATGATTTATTGTCCTCCAAAAAGGGTACTGATTCTGTTCCAAAAATGCTCAACAAAAATTACAATGTCTTTATAGTCTTGTCTGTTGAATTTTAGCAAATATGTCTTCATAAGATGGTGGAGAATCTAAGGAAATAATTGATGATTTCACGGTATGCATTTCTAAAGCTAAAGCTTCGTTATAACATGGTAAATAACTGTCATCGTCATCATCAGAATAAACACCACCCGTTATCACAACTGTTGGAATGCTTTCTGGATCATTACTCCTTCGTCTAGAGGCATACGCTTGTATTCTATTGGTTAACGAAGAGACCCATCTGTTTGTGAAGAATACATTAACACGAGTCTCATCCGGTTGCCGGCCATCGGAATTACTGTCCGTTGTTTCTAGTTGTTCTGTTGTATTTTCGTCACTGTCTACAGTTCTTTCCAATTCCTCTTCCGTCACATTTTTGCGACGTTTAGGACAAGAACATGTACAGTCTTTATAACAAATATACCCAAAAATTAAAATTGTTAATCCAAGATGAAATCCTAGTGCTACAACTATGATAAAAATAGTGAAGTCATCCATTTAAAATCCAGTGGATAACGACGGGAAGTTGACTTTCATCCATGGGTTGTGGCCGTTCCTAAAATGAAAAGTATTATCTTCATCAAATATAGGTCGTAATGATGTATAACTATATTGAAAATGCCTGAACACGTTATTAAAGTCCCATAACTCCTACAATAATGTGGAATCAAAATGGTGGGATTATTATAATCAAAATCATGATCAATTATCTTACCAAATATGAGAACTCTGGGACTAATGACCTCAAATGCTCAAAGACAAAGGATTTGAAAGTCAAATATTTTAAAAGTCTTGGGACCAAGCAAACCAAGACGCTTATTCGTGATAGCCAAATTCGGTTCATGTTATTTATGCCTGAAGGATATGACCCTAGTCATATAATCCAAACGAATCTCCCAAATAACAGTTGCAACTGCTGACTTAATCTTCAACATGTTGAAGGGGGTCGGTATTTGATAGACAAAGAACAACATATGCCTTTTCCTTCAGCATACGGAAGACGGACAGTATTTAAACAACCTCTGACTTTAATCTTCAGCGTGTTGTAGGGGGTCAGTATTTGATAGACAGAGAACAACCTATGGCTTTTTCTGCAGCTAACTGAAGACAGGTAGTATTTAGACAACCTCGGACTGTAATCTTGTTGTAGGGAGTCAGTATTTGGAATAAAGGATGAAATTTTAAAATGCAGGGCAATTAAGGTTGTTTTTGTGGAGAGTTTTTCACTGGTTTTGACTGAGCGGTTTCTTACTGACCTCGAAAATAGTGAAAATAAATACACCGTATATACCAATATAGCTTACTGAAGTCGGGCAGTCTTTGTTAGCAGAGCAGTTTTGTTTCAATTCGTTGGTACTGCATTATATCGAAAATGGTTATTGAATCGATATGTGTAATTCTGAATAATATAGTGTATGCTACTGTTAGATATTAATTGTGCAGCAGTCATGTCGCATGGGACGATTGGTTAATGAGACTAATGCACCCAGAGAATACACCTGGAAATTATTAAAATGTGTGGGGGGGGGGGGGGGGGGTAAAGCATTTCAAATCGTAGTATGAACATCGTGTGGTCAGATGTCATGATATAATAATTGTGTAAATTCTTGTAGTTACAGTTGTAAAAAATCCACGATTTTCCATTGGAAATTTTAATTGTTCCTACAGTGTGGTATTTTTTGTTTTTCATTTTGTTAGAACACTAATATTTTCATATTTGAATGATTTGTTGTTTTTGTTTTTGTTTTTTTGTTTGTTTGTTTTTTTTTTTTTGATACATTTAAAATCGTAAACTTAAGAAGAAATAAATAATTTGTTCGGGCAAATTCGTCCAAAGAGTAATGGTCTTAAATAAACAGATTCTATCTTTCTAGTGAGTAGTCGGTTAATTACGAACATTCATTAACCCTGCTATTATATTGTCCATATTTATGTTTTCTTTAATGTTGTGATAGTGTGTGGTCTTTTTGAGGTGGAAGTGAATCTATGCAGGTTTTGTTTATCATTTATTTATATATGTGTGGCCGCTGGAGATCTAGTTGTTAAAAGGGAAGCGTTGGGAGCCCATTAACCAGTTTAACCCCGCCACATGTTTGTGTCTGTCCCAAACCAGAACCTGGATTTCTAACGTCATAGGTCATGATTTTATGTGTGTTCATTGGGGTATGGTGAGAGGTGATTGTGCGTTTTGTTGACATTGGTGGAATTGTTGACCATCACTGTTTAAACTTCCTTCTCATAATATTATTTTATTTGCATGTACTTCAAATTCAACAAGGAAAGTATGATATCACATTTTTTTTAAACTAAGAATGAAGAGAAGAATAATTTGAAGTTACTTCATCAATACATCAGAATCCATTTTTTTTAGCAATATCAGAAGCAGACTGAAATACATGACTGGATCAAAATATGCATATTTAACTTCACCCCCTCTTGTCGTTGGTCCATAAATATATTATACAAACACTTCATTTTAATATAAATTGTATGTGTTTAGAGTAATCTTATGTATTATAATATGGAAAATAACAAGTCACACATAAAAGAAGAATCACTACTTACTTAAAAAAAGTCAATTTCTACATAATTTAAAGATTTTTGTTGTTGTTTTTAGTAAAAAAGAATGCCCACATAAATTTTGAATTTGGAATAAGAAAGCTTGTCAATATGTGTTAGATTTGCCAATGATTGTAATTTTTCAATGTTAAACAATACTTGGGAATATATTTATGTTAACCTTTGACCATTCCTCAAGGCCACGGCATAATTAATATGCAAGTTCAATCATTCCTCGTTACAATGATGTATAATATAGAAAAATGGTAAAGGGGGAGGGTAGAGAGCCATAATCGATACTTAACACACATACATACATGCATGGCCATTCATTTCCCTGGCTTGGTACACACATACATACATGCATGGCCATTCATTTCCCTGGCTTGGTACAGACATTTCAATAAAAGTTGTGGGTTTAACTTAGTTCTATGGGCCCAAACTTTATTAATTTCCATTCCTTATATTTGTACGATTAGCCCTTTAGGAATTATGCAATGTTTACCGGTACAGTTATACCCGTTAATTTGAGCTAGATTTTGGACTTGTGTGTTTATAAAAAGGTAAATATTATCAGCTGATTGTGAAGAAACTTGTGATTATTTAAAAACCGATAGAACCTAGGTATTGGGGGTAAATTAAATTAAAAAAATATATACAAAGACTGACGAAATTAGCTTTCTTACCTGCCTAGTGGTTTTAAAATAATTGCGAAATCAGTACGATGGGAGAAAATCTGGTTATTCCGAACACACGAAAGATAACAAAATATGTGTCACTGTTTACCTGAACCTCTGTTTATCTAATACTTCAATATATAGGCTGTAATACCACAGGATTTCACGTCTTTTACTCTTCCGTCTATCAAGGAAAAATATAGTTAAATAACATTTTAATTGGTTCTTTCAAAGCTTATGTTGTATTTTGTACATTGGTTTTCGTTGTATAGTTATTATTTTATTTTTCTGAAGGAAAACAATTACTCATTTTGTAAAACAAACATATATAGACAAACATGAAACAGGTGCATTTCCTTAATTAAGGTATACATACAGTGCGTACCCCTGGAAAGTTCAATGTTCAGCTTTCAAATATTTCATTTGATCGTAAATGTTCCACTTTCACAGCTTCTGTTATGCCAAAGCAAATTCTTCTATATTTATGTTATAATTTAACATGATGAAGAAGCAACATGGGTCTATTTGTGTTTATTTTGAATTGTAGTCCTAGTTTTTAAATGGGTCACAATGACTGGATGATGTAAATATAAATGGGTATGGTTTTCATGCTGAGTGAATATATGGATATGTTTTGTTTTTGATACTACAGTGACTCAAATACACGCTGACCAGTAACTTGGTACCCCTCCCCCACTCCCGGGCGCCCCAATGCATCCCCCCCCCCCCCCCCCCCCCAGTCCCCGTGGTTTAAATCATTCGGTAGTCCCATGATCAGTACATTGTAGCTTGTCAGTATTTTCTTGCATCTTTGGAAACAGCTTCCATATTTAATATTTGTTTGACTGCAAAGTTTCTCCTAAAGTATATATATATTTAGTATTAACATAGTATCAAAAGTAACTTTGAGATCCAGTGGGACAGATATATTGTATGATTGTCACTTGCTTAAATGTTTGTATAATATACTTTATTTCTTGTGACTGTATAATGAATTCTTCATTATCCTATACAATATATTAAAAATTGCTGAGTTAGATTGCTGTCAAATTATAATATTATGTATATTTGTACCATCTACACACGCTTAGACACATGTCTTATGTCTATCTCTAGATTTTCCTTACGAGACAAGGTAACACTTCGACTATTGAAGCTATATTTTTGTATAGCAGATGTGGTCGAGTGGTCTAGGGCGCTGGACATAAGGCTAAGCGATTTGTGCTGCAGTGTATCAATGGTGTGAGTTCAAATTCCGTCGAGGGAAGAACAAAAATTTGACAGCTCAAAGATCTAATTCTAACACTGTTTGGTTTAATTTTCAGACGTATATATATATATATATATATATATATATATTATCATTTATTGTTTATATAATTTCAAATATTTTAAGAATTGTAGATGATCTGTACTTTTCGATTTTTACGATTGTATTCAATCAATCAATAATACAATCCTTTATATATTTTAATTTGGATTATTTTTAGCCATGACCATGATTGGTGTGCTCTCTTGAAACTGTGCCGATAAGCAGCAAAGTTCTCATTGGACGCAATCCGTAATTATAATTTTGTTGTCCGGTAATTGATTTTGAAGTTACTGCTTTTATATCACATCCGGTTGAAAAAAAAGTTTTACTGTCAGAACTTCTTAAGATCGCCTGTTTATCAATTAATGAATACCTGATAAATGATGTTGTTGATCAAGATTTTGCACAGGATTTGATGTGTAATAGTTCATATAGTTTTAAAAAATAATAATAGATGTATGCCATCCCCCCTCTAGCTGACCATAAAAATAAGAGCTACTGTACTGTTCTGCAGCTGATGCTATCACCTACTTTTTCACTGCTGTTACAATTTATAGGCTACATGTACGATATAATGAACAAGATAATATTTAAATTATGAACAATTTCAATATCAAATGAGATCTCTACTATAGAGGCAGATTCCGCAGAGTGCTCATGTGTTTCAGACTTTTACTAAAAATGTTTTACCAACATGTACGTGGTCGTTGTGACTGTGATCATACGGAACATGATTAAAGTCTGTTAATATCTTGAGTAATTATGAGGTTTTATTTGGATACATTTTCCTATTGCTGAACTATTAAATGAGAGCATGTTCTACTATGGTGTACATGTATAAATATTACTTACTAGATATACAAAATGAACATTGTACACAGCTCTAGTATAGTGTACATTTATGATTAACATGGTAACATACTAATATCATTTATAAAGAAGAAGGTTATGCTGTATCGAGAACACCTCGCAATGAGCGGGATTCAAACTCACAATGTCAAAATATGTCTATAAGTGGCCTAAATATACTTTCAGAATAAACGTGTAAGAGATCAAAACATAAACAGTACTTTAAAGTTTATTTCTGGTCATTATTTAAAACTGTTCATCTACTGACATCATCATAAAACACATTACATGTATGATGTATTTATTATTTTACAGTAGATTTGGAATGACCAAAAAGAAGACAGAATAAAACAAAAGAAAAGGTATTATATATAACAGATATGGCCAGTGAATCAAATAAAATGGAAGAGAATCATGAAAGAGACCTACCAATGATGGCCAATATAACTGACATCCACATCTTCCACTATATACTACAGTTAAGATGTATCATTGAAACTAAACAACTTATAGGCAGTGTTATATTATTTAGATGTTCTGAACTGGTGAAGTGTGCAACATGTTCTAAACCCAGGATAAAATATAAATATGCAAAATTAGGGGAAGGCGAAAATGATGGTAATAAAACCAACAATGCTAGGTCTCTCCTAGAACATAATTATACTAACAATCCATTGAATATGACAGAAATGTTGTCTACCCATCGTATGCGATTAAATAAAGAGCATAAAGAACAGTGTGACGTTGAATCTAGTGTTGATTTTAGAATGATATTAGATTGTTGTGATATACATATAGACCTTATAGAAGAATTAGACCTACAGACAGATTTAATTAAAACTATTAATGACAATGACACGTTTAGTCAAATTAAACATTCTGCAATATCAGTGGGACCATTAAAATGGGAACAGGGCAAGCATAGTATATCAGTATGGAAGGAAGGTATAAAGCTAGCAGATGATTTTCCTGACGTTATAAGAATACAGTATAGAACTACCCCCACTGGACGGTCATTGAAGTGGACAGTGGATCAAAATGGACGGTATTGCATTATTATAGAATTATTGTTGATCTTATTGTCTTATTTCAGTGATAATGATTGTCTAGGTATTGATTATCTTACAATGTACTTAGTTTTTTCATAGCAATTTTAGACAAGTGGAAATGTTTTAGAACAATATTTTGGTGTTA